>CM075991.1:13594095-13715594 GCA_038087875.1 Malacoraja senta
ATTCTCCAGCAACGCCAACGCTCACTATAACTAATGTGTCAATTGTCCCACCCATGTGTTTGAGCATTGCCCAAACATGTTCTTGAGGACAGAACATGTTGGAAATGGTCACTTCGCAGGTCGAGCAGCATCTGTGGAGTTGGTGTATGAAGTTGATGAACTTTCATCAGATTCCTCTGGTATTCTCCCAAACTTTGGATAAAATAACTTTTCCTTAAATCCCAGGCTGACTTTTTCTTGTCTACTTTGTGTTGACATTAATTCATTCTATTTTGTTGAATATAACGTTGTTCTAGTGGCATCCTTGTAATTGATTTGAGCACCTCCAGTGACCATATGTCCTTTACATAATATGATGAGCAAATGTTGGCAAGCCATGTTCAATGCATTTGCTCTGCTCTTCTTTACTTTATAATATTATTTTGCTGAACTAACGGTGTTAGCTTAATATGTTGGATATGTTAGTTTTACTTTCATGGCCCTCCAGAAGGATTTAATGAAATTTAGTCACAAGAAACATTGACAACAAAAGAGATGCAGAATTTGAAATAATTAGACACTACGTTTGGCTAACATAGGCACAGTGAGTCAAACGGCCTTTTACTGTACTGTATATTTTATTGTTTGCATTAATAAATGAGTTCAAAAGCAGCAGAAAGTAAGTATGAATTGGAGTTAGAGACTTCTAATGATCCCGCCCCTTTCCAACTACAGCCTCACCACAACACAGGTGTGCACTTTGTTTCGGCCTTTCGAATCATCTAGAAATATTTTGAATAAATCAATAAAAATATGTGTATTCATGTTTGCTGAGGACTTAATCAAGTTCTGTGGACAGGAGCAGATACAAAACATTCTGAACCAAATACAAATTATTTACTGTCTGCAGAAAACCAATCTAACCAAACCGTACAACATTGAGGCCAAAGTGTTTCATTTGCTATTTCAAAGCCATCAATCCAAACACAGTACACATTCAAAACACTCCGATGAATGTTACGGTGTTTGGAAGGATGGCTTGATTTGTTTGCATAATCTATCTTAATATTTCATGACTTTGTGGCTACAAAATGGATAAATAAATTGTTATTGCAGAGTGCCAAGCATTGCTTTGTGTGGGAGGTACAACGTAACACAGGAACAGGCCGTTTGGCCCATGATATTTGTACTAGCCATGATGCCAATCTAACTAATCCTATCTGCTTGCACATGATATGTATCCCTCTGTCCTTTTTCTGTTCATTTGTCGGTCTAAATGTCTCATAAATGTTGATGTAGTCCACATGTACCACCTCCCCTGGCAGGCACTCCAAGCACCTACCACTCTTTAATTAAAATAAACCTTGCAAATCTCTTTCTAAACTTCCCTATCTCATCTTATACCTAGCCATAATATTTCTTATTTACCCCCTTTGCCTTTTGACCCAACTTGCCCATGCCAAGTGAGATGTCCCATCTACAATTGTCCCACCTGCCTGCATTTGGCCCATAATGTTCCAAGCCTTTCCTATCCATGTACCGTTCCAAATTTCTTTTAAATGTTGTTAGAATATTCACCTCCTCTGGCAGCTCGTTCCATATACCCACCACACTCTGTGAGGAAAAAGTTGCCCCTTGGGTTCCTGTTGAATCTTTCCCCTCTCACCTTAAACTTGTGTCCCCTAGTTTGTGATTTCCCCTAGACTGGGTAAAAGACAACGTTCACCCAAAGATAAACACAAAAAGCTGGAGTAACTCAGCGGGACAGACAGCTTCTCTGGAGCGAAGAAATGGGTGACGTTTCGGGCCGAGACCCTTCTTCAGTCTGAAGATGCTGCCTGTCCCGTTGAGTTACTCCAGCTTTTTGTGTCTATCTTCGGTTTAAACCAGCATCTGCAGTTCCTTCTTACACATCTTGTACATTTCCTTCATGATCTTGTATACCTCTAAGATCACTCCTCATCCTACTGTGCTTTAAAGAATAAAGTCCTAGCCTGCTCTACCTCTCCATATAGTTCAGGTTTCAAGTCCTGGCAACATCCTCATAAATCTTCTCTGTACTATTTCCAGCTTAACGACTTCCTTCCTATAAAAAGCTGAACTCTAAATGTGGCCTCACAAACTACTTGTACATATCATAACATGCCAACTTCTATACTCAATGCTTTGACTGATGAAGGCCAATGTGCCAAAAGCCACAGTCAACACCCTATCTCTCTGTGCCGCTACTTTCAAGGAACTATGTACCTACACTCCTAGATCCCTCTGCTCTACAACGGGAGGTTAGCAGAGTAAATAAATGGGCTAAGATAAAGGGTGTAGTTCCAAATTAGATCAGTCGCATGGACCTCAATGAGAAAACAGAATGCTTTCTAAATGATGAGCAGCCCAGGCTTGGGGAGAACCAAGCAACTGCAATCATTCAAGTACTTTGCCCTTGGAGAGAGTGTACTACAGTTTCATAAACTTGATAAATGCAACAAAAGTAAAACGATGGATTGCTTAAATAAATTATTGTGTACAAAAAATGGAGGCATTATCTAATTGAGATATTGAAAAAGATTTGATTCTCACTTGGAAAACCTTTTTTTATGGGATAGTACACAACAAGCAGGTGCATCCACGTAATGAGAGCTAGGCCTTTAAACCATCCTGAAAATTCAGCAGTAATTTGTGACTTGAGATTGTGGGTTCAGAGATTTCTGTTTAATCACCTGAATTGATATAGAAGTGCCTGTCAGTGGTAGCAACTTCTTTTTTGCTTAAGGCATCAAGCTAAGGCTAGTGATGGTGGAAACACTCAGCAGGTCAGGCAGCATCTGGGCCATTCTTTGGAAAGTGAACCAAAATGTCACACACGTTAGCAAATGGCATCACATAAAGTAATACATCAAAAAATTATTGAGCTAAATTGCTGACATGTCTGAAGGGGGCCTCTGGCAGTCTGCATATTGCAAGTAATTACATCCTGGGGAAAAAAAAGACACAAAGTGCTGGAGTAACTCAGCAGGTCAGGCGGCATCCCTGGAGAATATAGATAGGTGATGTTTCAGGTCGGGACCCTTCTTCAGATTGATCTTAGAGAGGTGGGGGGGAAGAGGAGAAAGTGGAAAGAGAGGAGGGGCGGGACAAATTGAGACAGGTAATAAGTGAATATTGGCTAGGGGAGGCAGATGGTTGGATACAGGTCAGAGATGAAAAAAAAATGTGCGAGACTTCTTGAACTTGCCCAATGAACTGAGGAATATGCCTTTGTGAACTTCTCTATTTTTTTTAATCAAAGCTCACTTAGAGAATTGCTCTAATTTCAAGTAACCCTTGCATCCCCTCTCCTTCCCGTCCTACTAGTTCCATTGTTCACATCCTTGTACCCCTTTGTTATCACCTCTTCCTCAACCAACAATGGGCCATTATGGGCTCCAACCTTCCTTGGTCGTCCGTTGCCGACCCTGCTTTGTTCTGACCTTTACTTACGACCAGTTCCCTCCCCTGAGTCTGAGGAAGGATCCCAAACGAAAACGTCACCAATCTTTTTTCTCCAAAGATGCTGCCTGACCTGCTGAGTTACTCTAGCACTTTGTGGTGATCTTCAGTGTAAACCAGCATCTGCAGTTCCTTTCTTCACATACCTTATTCATTTGTTGGTAGTTCGACCCTAGAGATTAGGAGAACAAAATATTTGTGATGTTGTACTTTTTTATAGGTTTTCATTGTTTAAATTTTATGGTGTTTTTTAAATTTAGTTTTATCCACCGCACTTTTAGAAAATGTATCAGATGCCATTTAAAACAGTTTAAAAATACATTCCAGCTCTAACAGGAGGTGAGGTGCTCCTCTCCAGTCAAAGTGCCAGGAGTTCTGATGGAAGGGGTCCAGCAGTATACTGGCTGAGTGAGGCTTGATCACTGTGGGCTCTTTGATATCCTCTACTGCCCAACTCAGTGGTTGAGATTATGCTTCTTTGGCCCCCTGGATCAGTTACAGATGTTAGCCAGGGTTCATTGGCAGTGAGTCTAGGCAACAGGCATTTCTATTTGGCTCAATATCTACTTCTCAGTAGGTGATCTGCTAATGTTCACTTTGCTGTTTTGGGGAATTGTGTGCATTTTAGGTGTATTATTTCCAATGTTAAGGCAGTGACTCCACTTCAAAATAAATGTAATTGATTGTCATGTGCCTTGGTAAGACCTGATATCATGAAAGGTGCTTTAAGTGCACATCCTTCTTTGAATTAATAATTAAAAAACTGAGATTCTTAGCCTTTTGAATGGGAGTGCAAGATGGAGTTAAGATTCAGATCAGTGATGATTTAATTGAATAGACATGCTCCTGCGCTTTTCTCCCTACATCCACGTGTCTTTTCTACAATCACAGATTTACCTTCTGCTCGGTCTAATTATAAGCTCACCAAACATTTTCACCACAGGTATAATTCAGCTTCGACCTGGTAACTGTAAAATTCTCATTCATGAGTTAAATGTTTTCACCTGTCTGCAAGCAAACACCTTGGCTACCTTGTGCAACTCTGACCTCCTTCCATACATATGGGGTGAAGCTGCCTCACACCACCATAATTATTACAGTAACCAGATGCTAACTCATTGCCACTCTTTCCACAGGACAAGTTGGCACACAAAGCAAGGAATCTGACTTGTACTGGGGAACGGCCACCCTCCATTCAAGCCACCACTCAGATGGAGCAGGAAGCTCTGGACATCGTTGAGATATACAGCAGCAGAAGCATTGAGAATGGCGAGGCTGGAGGCCAAGGACCACAGGGTGTCTGCCTATTTCCCCTCACCTACTCTGTTCTTGAGCATCACTCAGGCAGTGTGATCGCCCTGGGAATAAAACCAGAACATGCTGGAAACATTCAGATGTCAGACAGCATCCTAGTGAAGTGAGAGAGAGGTAGAAATTGGTTGACGTTTCAGTATAGTCGTCTTTGATTGGAACCCAATATTATGCTGTTCCTAAGCCCATCTACTTTCTAGTTTTGTATTCCTTTATGGGGTGTTAGTTTTGCTAATAAGATCAGCATTTATTACTAAGTGATTCGATACAAGTGAGCAGCTTGCCATCGAATTACTGAGGGGATTTGAGAGTGAGCCATATTTAGCAAACTGGAGCTGTTACAGCACAGTCTTCTTCTTGCGAATGAAACATAAACCAAAGGAATAGTTAGATCTCAAGCTGGGTGTTGAGCATCCAGGTTGCTGTCTCTGCACAGTAATGGGTCCTTTGACTCAACCTGTCTGTGCTACTGTGTTGCCCTTCCATACCAATCCCATTTGCCTGCAATAAGCTAGTTCGATCTGCTGCTTGTCTATCCACGCATCAGCAACCAACTGCATTTTAAATGTTGTCATTATATGTTCCCTCTGGCAGCTTGTTCCATATCAGAAAGAGGCTCTTGAACCTGACTCTTCCATGCAAACTGAGTATCTATTTATGTTAATCACATTTGGCTCGTGTCCCTCCATTCCTTTCCTATCCACGTGGGTTTTGAATGCTGTGATTGTACCTTCTGCTCCCACCAATAATGGGAGCTTGTTCCCTTTGTCCACCACCCTCCGTGTGGAACCTCTTACCCCTTGGATCTCATTTAAATATTCCCCCTCTCAACTTCAATGTAAACACTCTAGTTTCAGATTTCCCTACCCTTGGAAAAAGGCTGTATATACTATATGCCCCTCATATACTACATGCCCCTCATCTTCTATAAGATTACCCCTCGGCCTCCTGTGCTTCAATGTAAACAATTCCAGCCTATCCAATCTCTTTGCATGTGGAAGAGTAGGATAGAACTGCAAATGCTAGTTTAAATCGAAGGTAGACACAAAATGATGGAGTAACTCAGTGGGACGAGCAGCATCTCTGGAGAGAAGGAATGGGTGACGTTTCAGATCGAGATCCTTCTTCAGACTGAAGAAAGGTCTGAAGAGTGAAGAAGGGTCTCGTTCCGAAATGTCAACCATGCCTTCTTTCTTTGTATCTGAATCCCTCCATTTCAGGCAACGTTCTGCTTAACTGGAAAACAGACATCAAGCATTATCTGTGGAAGAAAATGCGCTGATGACATTTTGGGGTGTGACCCTTTTGCAGACTCTGCTATCTAGTCAATTTATGCCTATTTATAATCTGCATGATCATCCCTCAGCCTCCCACACTCCATTGAGAACAAACCTAGCCTGTTCAATCTCTTCTTGTAACTAATCCATGTAACTAAAGCCCTCCATTGCATACAATTTCCTGGTAAATTGCTTCTACACTTTTTCTAATCTGCCATGTATTTCCTATAGTGTGGTAAACAGACTCTGCACAATGGTTCAAAGTGTGACCTGACCAACATTTTTACAACTGCAAAATGACATCTCATCTCATGTGTAGGAAGGAACTACAAATGCTGGTTTATGCTGAAGATAGACACAAAATGTTGAAGTAACTCAGCGCGTCAGGCAGCATCTCTGGAGAAAAAGAACAGGTGATGTTTTGGGTCAGCACCCTTCTTCAGACTGAAAGTAGAGGGGGGAGGAAATAAACTGGAGGCGAGAAAAGGCCAGAACAAATCAGGGCTGGCAACAGATGACCACACGAAGGGTGGAGCCCACAATGACCCATTGTTGGCTGGGGAAGATGTGATAACCAGAGAGATACAAGGATGCGACCAGTGGAACTGGTAGGGCGACTCGGGTAGGGGAGGAGGGAGAGAGAATCCAGGAATTGCTTGAAATCAATGTTCGTACCACTGGGTTGTAAGCTGCCCAAGCAAAATATGAGGTGTTGTTCATCCAATTTGCACGTGGCTTCATTCTGACAGTGGAGGAGGCCAGTATGGAAATGGGTAGGGGAGTTAAAATCTTAGGCAATCAGGAGATCACTTAGGCCAAGGCTTAGGCCGTGATCTTGCTGATATATAGGGCCCACACTAGGAACACCGGATAGAGTAGATGAGGTTGGAGGGGGTGCAAGTAAATCTCTGCTTCACCTGAAAGGACTGATGGGGTCCTTGGACGGAGTCGAGGGTGGAGGTATACAGACAGATGTTGCATCTCTTGCAGTTGCAGAGAAAGGTACTGGGGAGGGGGTGGTTTGGGAGGGAAGAGATGAGTGAACCAGGGAGTTGCAGAGGGAACGGTCTCTGGGGAAAGGGGTGGAGATGGGAAGATGTAAGTAATGGTGGGATCCCGTGTACTCAGTAACTTGGCCTATGATTTTGGGTCTGAAGTCATCAGCAAGCCAATCGTTAGGGGTAGCAAGTACGTTGAAATACTTAAATTAGATGCTTTTAAAGGCAATTTGGTAATTGTACAATTGCATACCGTCTGCTTTCCTTCACCAGCTAAATCATTGATGATAGGAGATAAAATGTCATATTAGTTATTCAAATCTTTAGCAAGGCTACACTTGTTGTTTTGTGTGCAGTTGTGGTCTCCATGCTGTAGAATGGATATGATTAGACCAGAGGGAGTGCAGAAAAGTTTCACTGGAATGATTGGATTGGCTGAGGCTCTTTCCCCAGAGGCTGAGGGATGATTTTTTAGAGATTTATAAAATTGAGGGGTGTGGATAGTGTTTTTATCTTGGGATGGGGGAGTCTAAAACTAAAGGGCATAGGTTTTAGATGCGATAGGAAAGATTAAAAATGCATTTAAGGGGCAGGTTTTTCACACTGAGGGTGGTGGGTTTATGGAACAGTATCAGTGGGGATGGTCGAGGCAGGTGTAGTTATGATTAAGAAGCATTTGGCCCAGTACATGGACCATTGTGGGCTCCACCTTTCCTTGATCATTGTTGCTTTTTGCAGATTCTTCATTCATTTGTTCTATATCTCGCTATATCATTGTCTATATTTCTTGTCTTCCTTTCCCCTGACTCTCAGTCTGAAAAAGGGTCTCAATTGAAAACATCACCTATTCCTTTTCTCCAGAGATGCTGCCTGACCTGCTAAGTTACTCCAGCTTTTTGTGTCTATCTTTAGTTTTAAACCAGCATCTGCAGTTCCTTCCTACGCAAGATTACATAGGTATTTTGGTTGACATGAATGAGCTGAGTTGAGTTGAAGAGCCTGTGTCAGTGCTTTATAACTCTGTGAATCTATGCATTGCAGGTAATCTGCACTGTTTCTTGCTTCACGCCAACTAACTACATGAAATTTCAACATACTGTAGACTATCCCTTCAGAGTGGAATGATCCTGTCAGCAACGCCAGTGGCCTTCACCTTCCCATGCCATTTTTACCCTGCAGTACATTCCCATTTACATTTCATTTTCCAGGGTTCTAAATACACCAGGTGAAGTGGAAAGTGCTCTTCTTTCAGTTTAGTATTCTACATTTGTTGCACATGTAATTTCTTCTACACTGGAGAAGCCAAACAGATCGGGTACCTCCTTTAGCACTGTGTGTGACCCCCAAACTTCCAATCAACTCTTGTTTAGTTCTTCAACCCATTTCCAATTGTGTCCTTTACCCGTTGCTCTCCAAAATAGTTTGATGTAAGATGAAGAAACAGAATATTAAACTATATAGCAATTTACACATTAATATTTGCTCTCACTTCCAACCAAAGCCATATCTATCATGTACTTGGACCGAGGCACTTTGAGACACAACACACTCGAGTGCAGTAGATTTTTTTTGATGTTCATGTTTGTGATAATAATATAAACAATGAACATTCATTAGATGCACAAAGTCTTTTGCCCAGAATAGGTAAATCGAGGACCAGAGGACATAGGTTTAAGGTGAAGAGGAAAAGATTTAATAGGAATCTGAGGGGTAACTTTTTCACACAAAGGGTGGTGGGTGTATGGAACAAGCTGCCAGAAAAGGTAGTTGAGGCTGGGACTATCCCAACATTTAAGAAGCAGTTAGACAGGTACATGGAAAGGACAGGTTTGGAGGGATATGGACCAAATGCTGGCAGGTGGGACTAGTGTAGCTGGGACATGTTGGTCGGCAAGTTGGGCCGAAGGGCCTGTTTCAACACTATCACTCTATGACTCTATGTGAAAGTGCTCAGATGTGCAGCATACAATTTACAAGGAATGAAAGCCAGACTACATGCTAGTCAGACTTGAGTTAAACTGTACCTCTGTTCAGTAGCTGATATTTTGCTCCGTGGGCAGTACGGTGGTGCAGCAACTAGACATTCTGTATCACTGCGCTAGATGCATGGGTTCAATCCTAATCATTGATGGTTTCAGTGTGGAGTTTGCATGTTCTCTCTGTAACCACATTGGTTTCCCCCTTACATCCCCAAAATATGTGGGTTGTGGGTTAATTTGTTACTGTAAATAGTCCCTAATGCTGGGGTGGAAGATTGCAACCTTCACGTGGTCCGCCCTGTTTCGACTAATGCAATCAACTCAACGTGCACAAACGGAAGATCAAATAGAACAAGTTGTCCAACAACTTTAGGCTGTGCATGCCACATGAAAGAAGAAGAAGTCCCTAATGCTTGGAATAGTGATCGAATCTGTGGGGGGGGGGGAGTTGATGAGAATGAAAGAAAATGTAGGATAGACGAAAATGATTTGTGTAGATTTGATGGACTGAAGGGTATGTCGATGTGCTGCATCACTCCTGGTATGCCTGCTTGATTGCCGAACTGCTACAGTTGAAGATCATGCCTTTCTCTCTGAGGACTAGCACCAGAGGCAGGCTTCTGAATGAAGCTGCAGCTGTGACATTGGGAATTGTGCATGTTGTATTTCAGTGCATTGTACAGGGGGGAATCCAATTTCGAGACAGTTTTCTCTTCTCTTTGAAACCCACAATTTCAAAGAATGAACATTTCCAGCATTCTCTGATTTTTATTTCAGATGTCTAGCACTTTCAGTTTTATAATTTCAGATAATGTCACTATTTGGCATTTGCATCTCCTGTAGAAAGATTTTTTTAATTTATCCCATTACTGCCTTACGCTGTCATCTTTTGTTAATCACTCTGCTAACTAGCCTAACTTGTTATTTGCTACTTGCCTTATTATCTTAAAACATATGAGCTTTGCCATTTTGATGAAAGATCATAGAAACATAGAAAATAGGTGCAGGAGTAGGCCATTCGGCCCTTCGAGCCTGCACCGCCATTCAATATGATCATGGCTGATCATCCAACTCAGTATCCTGTACCTGCCTTCTCTCCATACCTACATAGATACATAGATACATAGAAAATAGGTGCAGGAGTAGGCCATTCGGCCCTTCGAGCCTGTACCGCCATTCAATACGATCATGGCTGATCATCCAACTCAGTATCCCGTACCTGCCTTCTCTCCATACCCCCTGATCCCTTTAGCCACAAGGGCCACATCTAATTCCCTCTTAAATATAGCCAATGAACTGGCCTCAACTACCCTCTGTGGCAGAGAGTTCCAGAGATTCACCACTCTCTGTGTGAAAAAGTTTTTCCTCATCTCGGTCTTAAAGGATTTCCCCCCTTATCCTTAAGCTGTGACCCCTTGTCCTGGACTTCCCCAACATCGGGAACAATCTTCCTGCATCTAGCCTGTCCAACCCCATAAGAATTTTGTACGTTTCTATAAGATCCCCTCTCAATCTCCTAAATTCTAGCGAGTATAAGCCAAGTCTATCCAGTCTTTCTTCATATGAAAGTCCTGACATCCCAGGAATCAGTCTGGTGAACCTTCTCTGCACTCCCTCTATGGCTATAATGTCCTTCCTCAGATTTGGAGACCAAAACTGTACGCAATACTCCAGGTGTGGTCTCACCAAGACCCTGTACAACTGCAGTAGAACCTCGCTGCTCCTATACTCAAATCCTCTTGCTATGAAGGCCAACATACCATTCGCTTTCTTCACTGCCTGCTGCACCTGCATGCCTACTTTCAATGACTGGTGTACCATGACACCCAGGTCTCGCTGCATCTCCCCATTTCCTAATCGGCCACCATTTAGATAATAGTCTGCCTTCCCGTTTTTGCTACCAAAGTGGATAACCTCACATTTATCCACATTATACTGCATCTGCCAAACATTTGCCCACTCACCCAGCCTATCCAAGTCACCTTGCAGTCTCCTAGCATCCTCCTCACAGCTAACACTGCCCCCCAGCTTAGTGTCATCCGCAAACTTGGAGATGTTGCTTTCAATTCCCTCGTCCAGATCATTAATATAAATTGTAAATAGCTGGGGTCCCAGCACTGAGCCTTGCGGTACCCCACTAGTCACTGCCTGCCATTGTGAAAAGGACCCGTTTACTCCTACTCTTTGCTTCCTGTTTGCCAGCCAGTTCTCTATCCACATCAATACTGAACCCCCAATACCGTGTGATTTAAGTTTGTATCCTAATCTCTTATGTGGTACCTTGTCGAAAGCCTTCTGAAAGTCCAGATACAACACATCCACTGGTTCTCCCCTATCCACTCTACTAGTTACATCCTCGAAAAATTCTATAAGATTCGTCAGACACGATTTACCTTTCGTAAATCCATGCTGACTTTGTCCAATGATTTCACCACTTTCCAAATGTGCTGCTATCCCATCTTTAATAACTGACTCTAGCAGTTTCCCCACTACCGATGTTAGACTAACTGGTCTGTAATTCCCCGTTTTCTCTCTCCCTCCCTTCTTAAAAAGTGGGGTTACGTTTGCTACCCTCCAATCCTCAGGAACTACTCCAGAATCTAAAGAGTTTTGAAAAATTATCACTAATGCATCCACTATTTCTGGAGCTACTTCCTTAAGTACTCTGGGATGCAGCCTATCTGGCCCTGGTGATTTATCGGCCTTTAATCCATTCAATTTACCCAACACCACTTCCCGACTAACCTGGATTTCACTCAGTTCCTCCATCTCCTTTGACCCGCGGCCCCCTGCTATTTCCGGCAGATTATTTATGTCTTCCTTAGTGAAGACGGAACCAAAGTAGTTATTCAATTGGTCTGCCATATCCTTGTTCCCCATGATCAATTCACCTGTTTCTGACTGCAAGGGACCTACATTTGATTTAACTAATCTCTTTCTCTTCACATATCTATAAAAACTTTTGCAGTCAGTTTTTATGTTCCCTGCCAGTTTCCTTTCATAATCTATTTTCCCTTTCCTAATTAAGCCCTTTGTCCTCCTCTGCTGGTCTCTGAATTTCTCCCAGTCCTCTGGTATGCTGCTTTTTCTGGCTAATTTGTACGCATCATCTTTTGCTTTGATACTATCCCTGATTTCCCTTGTTATCCACGGATGCACTACCTTCCTTGATTTATTCTTTTGCCAAACTGGGATGAACAATTTTTGTAGTTCATCCATGCAGTCTTTAAATGCCTTCCATTGCATATTCACCGTCAACCCTTTTAGAACTAATTGCCAGTCAATCTTGGCCAATTCACGTCTCATACCCTCAAAGTTACCTTTCTTTAAGTTCAGAACCGTTGTTTCTGAATTAACAATGTCACTCTCCATCCTAATGAAGAACTCAACCATATTATGATCACTCTTGCCCAAGGGGGCACGCACAACAAGTCTGCTAACTAACCCTTCCTCATTACTCAATACCCAGTCTAGAATAGCCTGCTCTCTCGTTGGTTCCTCTACATGTTGGTTTAGATAACTATCCCTCATACATTCCAAGAAATCCTCTTCCTCAGCACCCCTGCCAATTTGATTCACCCAATCTATATGTAGATTGAAGTCACCCATTATAACTGTTTTGCCTTTGTTGCACGCATTTCTAATTTCCTGTTTGATGCCATCCCCAACTTCACTACTACTGCTAGGTGGCCTGTACACAACACCCACCAGCGTTTTCTGCCCCTTAGTGTTTCGCAGCTCTACCCATACCGATTCCACATCCTCCAAGCTAATGTCCTTCCTTTCCACTGCGTTAATCTCCTCTCTAACCAGCAACGCTACCCCACCTCCTTTTTCTTTCTCTCTATCCCTCCTGAATATTGAATATCCCTGGATGTTCAGCTCCCAGCCTTGGTCACCTTGGAGCCATGTCTCCGTGATCCCAACTATATCATAATCATTACTTGCTATCTGCACGTTCAACTCATCCACCTTATTACGAATGCTCCTTGCATTGAGACACAAAGCCTTCAGGCTTGTTTTTACAACGCTCTTACCCCTTATACAATTATGTTGAAAAGTGGCTCTTTTTGATTTTTGCCCTGGATTTGTCTGCCTGCCACTTTTACCTTTCACCTTGCTACCTATTGCTTCCGCCCGCATTTTACACCCCTCTGTTTCTCTGCTCACCCATTTAAGAACCCCACCACCTCTTATTCTCTGTTTATTATTGTTTTCTTCTTTCCCCCCTACATGTTGGGTCTGAGTGCTTTCCTTCTCTGCCTCCTGCCTCACACACTGTCTAATAGCATTCTCTATTTGAGTCCCTCCCCCCAACCATTCTAGTTTAAAGTCTCCCCAGTAGCCTTTGCAGATCTCCCCGCCAGGATATCGGTCCCCCTCAGGTTCAAGTGCAACCCATCCTTTTTGTACAGGTTGAACCTTCCACAAAAGAAGTCCCAATGATCCAGAAATTTGAATCCCTGCCTTCTGCACCAGTCCTTCAGCCACGCATTTATCCTCCACCTCGCTCCATTCCTACTCTCACTGTCGCGTGGTACAGGCAGTAATCCCGAGATTGTTACCTTTGCTGTCCTTCTCTTTAACTCCCCTCCTAACTCCCTAAATTCTCCTTTCAGGACCTCTTCTCTTTTTTTACCTATGTCATTGGTACCTATATGTATCACGACCTCGGGCTCCTCTCCCTGCCCTTTCAGGATGTCTTGGACACGTTGAGACACATCACAGACCCTGGCACCAGGGAGGCAAACTACCATCCGGGTCTCCCGACTGCGTCCACAGAATCGCCTGTCTGACCCCCTAACTATAGAGTCCCCTATTAATATTGCCCTCCTCTTCTTTTCCTTACCCTTCTGAGCAACAGGACCGGTCTCTATACCGGAGGCCCGGCCGCTGTCGCTACCCCCAGGTAGGCTGTCCACCCCAACAGTGCTCAAACAGGAGTACTTATTGTCAAGGTGTACAGCCACCGGGGTACTCTCTAGTCCCTGCCTGTGCCCCTTGCCTCTCCCAACCGTGATCCACTTGCCTGCCTCCTGTGGTGTTGAAGTGACCACATCCCTGTAACTCCTCTCAATGACTTCCTCGCTCTCCCTGACCAGACGGAGGTCATCGAGCTGCTGCTCCAGGTTACTAATACGGTCCATTAGGAGCCCCATCTCGATACACCTGGCGCAGATGGGGCCACAAGGGCCACATCTAACTCCCTCTTAAATATAGCCAATGAACTGGCCTCAACTACCTTCTGTGGCAGAGAATTCCACAGATTCACCACTTTCTGTGTGAAAAATGTTTTTCTCATCTCGGTCCTAAAAGACTTCCCCCTTATCCTTAAACTGTGACCCCTTGTTCTGGACTTCCCCAACATCGGGAACAATCTTCCTGCATCTAGCCTGTCCAACCCCTTAAGAATTTTGTAAGTTTCTATAAGATCCCCCCTCAATCTTCTAAATTCTAGCGAGTACAAGCCGGTCTTTCTTCATATGAAAGTCCTGCCATCCCAGGAATAAGTCTGGTGAACCTTCTCTGTACTCTCTCTATGGCAAGCATGTCTTTCCTCAGATTAGGAGACCAAAACTGTACACAATACTCCAGGTCTGGTCTCACCAAGGCCCTGTACAACTGCAGTAGAACCTCCCTGCTCCTATACTCAAATCCTTTTGCTATGAATGCTAACATACCATTCGCTTTCTTCATTGATTTCAAGCATTATTTTTCTCCATCCACAGATGCCATCTGATTGTCCGATTATTTCTAACATTTTCTATTTTTATGTTGGATTTCCAGCACCCAAAGGATTTAGATGTTGTGATTGCTGTGGATTCATATTTACCAGTGTTGCCTGCTCTTCTCAGTACTCGCTGACTGTTGCCTTTTCTTCCCCAGATGTATCCCATTATTTGGGCCTTTCTGGGCAGGAGATGGAGGAGGATCACTTGACTGGAGATACATTGTCAGTGGCTGCATCCTTCCAATACACCACTGAACTCAATGTTTCCAGTGGGAGAGATGGGACTGATGGATCAGTTCGGGGCGAATTATTCGGTAACAGTGAGCAAGACCTGACCATAATGGAAAGGACAGTGCAGGAGACAGATGGCCGAAGGGCAAGCTCTGAATCGAGCTACTCGGAGGAACACAGAGATCTGAATTTGAGTGGTCCAGCATTTAAAAGAAAAATCTTCCATGTTCATCATCAGTTACTCGAAGCTTTGGACAGTCTGTCCAGGAGCTGTCTGACCCTGTCAGAGAGTGTAGAGGAGTCTGCTTCCATACTGTGTGGTGTTCTGCCACAAGGCTTTGCTACTCTGCAAGCTACCATGGACAATGTGGCCAACACTTTAGATGCTGCAGTGAAGCCCTCTGTTCAAGAGTCTGTGGGCCCTGCAATAGCAACATTGATTGAGGCTCAGACTGGTGCCATTCAAGCTTTGACTTCCACTATTTCCTCTGGCTTAGAGAGGTTGGGGGGATGTATTGATAGAGGTTTTAATCATGTAACAGTACTCCTACAGTCTGCCTTCCCACATGTGAGTGGGAATGTTGACTCCCAGACCTGTGGTTCTGCTGCATTGGGAGAGGCATATGCTGCTGCTTCTCGTAATGACAGAATAGCTGGCTCTTTGCCATGCCCTGAATTCCAGGCTCCACAGACCGCACAATTACTACAGTCTGCAGTTAGGCCCCCTCATGCTCCAACCCTTCGAGATCGGCGATCGAGTCTGCTGCACAAGCTGCAACCACTGGGGAATCCGTGAAGGTGTAGCAAGGAAAGCACTTCAAAAGACCTGTAGGAAGGCACCTGAGTGCTAATGTGGGTTCCATGGTATCAATAAAGTGTAAAACCAGGGGGACTTATGATTGGCTCGGGGAGGGAACAGTGGCGTGGTCATAAAGGATGGTGTTGGGCGCCTTTTCGGTGAGAACCGCAGCCTCAGACCGTGTCGCGAACCGCAGCCTCAGACCGTGTCGCCAATGGTGCCAGGTGATCTTGAACGAGATATCCTGCGGCATGCTGTGATGAGTTTGCCAGTGCATACGGGTTTACGTGAGTGCATGTAGAAACACCCTGGAGCGTGCTCTGCTGTGTTCTTGGGGTTTGTGAGTGTGTTTGGGGATATTCGGCGATACGTGAGTGTATGTGCCTTATACATTACTGAGGGAATCATCTGAATCTAGTGATTTATCAAACACAACACTCCCCTCTCTCCCCACTCCCCCCTCTCATCCCCTCCCCTCATCACCCCCTCCCCACCGCCCTCTCTCCCCTTTCTCTCTCCCCTTTCTCCCTTCTCTCTCCCCTTTCTCTCTCCCCTTTCTCTCTCCACCCTCTGCTTCCTCCCTCGCCCATCTCTCTCCCCATCTCTTTCCTCCCCCTCTTTCCTCCCCCCTCTCTTGCATCCCCTCTCACATTTCCTCCTCTCTCCCTCCCCTGTTGCTCTCCTCCCCACCCTCTCTCCCGTCTATCTGTCTCCGCCATCTCTCCCCTCTCTTGGTTTTTAATAAATTATTAAACAAATTCAAGCCTTGTGTTGATAGGCATAAAAAGGCATGTATTTCCACCGAAATATGGTTAAAAATGTTAATACAAAGATGAAGTGTGTATGTGCGGGGCTTTTCCAGAGTGTGCGCATGTGCGGGGTCTCGGGCCGGCGAGGCCTGCAGAATCCGCGATATTTTCCAGACGCTTTGAAGTTATGTACTACAGAAATGAGTTGCTTAAAGCTTAAATAAAGTTTAAGTAAATTACGAGTAGTGTAAAAGTTTCATTTTTCTCACAAAATTCATGAATGGAGGATTGAATAACTATATGCAGATAATTCAATCCTCCATTCATGAATGTTACTGTTTTTAATCTTCGTTCGTTTCCAATTATCCAGCATAAAACCTACTGAACACTGATCTGTTATCAAAGTGAAGTGCTGGCGAGCAAGGAAATGACTCGATTTTCTCACTGCTTCAATAATTGCTGGAGCTTCCTTTTCGATGGGTGGGTAGTGCAATTCACTACCTTGGAGAGTATGAGACATGAAAGCCACTGGTCGCCCTCCTTGATTTAATGTTGCTGATACTGCTAAATCAGAGGCATCACATTCAACAACAAAGGGGAGATCCTCATCGATGGTGTGTAATGTCGCAGATTCTAATTGTTTCTTCAAAGAAGTAAAGGCACCAATTGCTGTGGAGTCAAGGGGGAAAGATTTTGCTCTAATCAAAGGTTGAATTTTGTCAGAAAAATTTGGTGTCCATTTAGCATAATATGCAAACATACCAAGAACCCTTCGTCGAGAGTTTAATGTAGCTGGAACAGGTATCTCTTGGAGTGAGTGGAGTCTTTCTGGATCAGGCTTGATTATATAATTTCCAACCCAATAACCAAGAATATTAATTGATGACACTAATGTTATTGACAGCCTCATTTAATGTTAGAATTTTAGAATGTACAACTTCTAAAAACCATTGTACATTTTCGTCATGTTCAGCCTGGTCTTTTCCTGCAATAGTTATATTATCAAGATAAGGGAAAGTATCTGGAGTAACTCAGGGGGTGAGGCAGCATCTATGGAGCGAAGGAAATAGGCAACGTTTCAGTTTGAAACCCTTCTTCAGACTGATGTGAGGGTGGGTGGGGGTGGGAGGAAAAAAGGAAGAGGTGGAGCCAGTGGGCTGAGAAGGAGAGGAGAAAGTAAGGACTACCTGAAATTAGAAAAGTCAATGTTCAAACTGCTGAGGTGCATATTGCCCAAGCGAAATATGAGATGCTGCTCCAATTTACGGTGGTCCTCACTCTGGCTATGGATGAGGCCCGGGACAGAAAGGTCGGATTCGGAATGGGAGGGGGAGTTGAAGTGCTGAGCCACCGGGAGATCAGGTTGGTTAATGCGAACTGAGCGGAGGTGTTGGGCGAAGCGATCGCCAAGCGTACGCTTGGTCTCACCGATGTAGAGCAGCTGACATCTAGAGCAGCAGATGCAATAGATGAGGTTGGAGGAGGTGCAGGTGAACCTCTGCCGCACCTGGAAAGACTGCTTGGGTCCTTGAATGGAGTCAAGACGGAGGTAAAGCGACAAGTGTAACATTTCTTGCGGTTGCAAGGGAGTGCCCGGAGAGGGTGATTCGGGTGTGGAGGGACAAATTGACCAGGGAGTTACGGAGGGAGTGGTCTCTGTGGAAAGCAGACGGCAGGAGATGGGAAGATATGGCAAGGTGGGATTACGTTGGAGGTGGCGAAAATGTCGGAGGGTTATTTGTTGTATGTGACGGCTGGTAGGGTGGAAGGTGAACACAAGGGGGACTCTGCCCTTGTTAAGATTGGGGGGATGGGGAGTGAGAGCAGAGTTACGGGGTATAGAGAGACCCTGGTGAGAGCCTCATCTATGGTAGAAGAGGGGAACCCCTGTTCCCTGAAGAATGAGGACATCTCCGATGCCCTGGTGTGGAACACCTCATCCTGGGAGCAGATGCGTTGTAGATGGAGGAATTGGGAGTAGGGGATGGAGCAGAGTGGGAAGAAGTGTAGTCCAGCGATGTGGGTCGCTCCAAGTCACAAATTACTGCTGAATTTTCAGGATGGTTTAAAGAACTAGCTCTCATTACGTGGATGCACCTGCTTGTTGTGTACTTTCCCATAAAAAAAGGTTTTCCAAGTGAGAATCAAATCTTTTTCAATCTCAATTAGATAATGCCTCAATTTTTTGTACACAATAATTTATTTAAGCAATCCATCGTTTTACTTTTGTTGCATTTATCAAGTTTATGAAACTGTAGTACACTCTCTCCAAGGGCAAAGTACTTGAATGATTGCAGTCGCTTGGTTTCTCCCCAAGCCTGGGCTGCTCATCATTTAGAAAGCATTCTGTTTTCTCATTGAGGTCCATGCGACTGATTTAATTTGGAACCACACCCTTTATCTTAGCCCATTTATTTACTCTGCTAACCTCCCTTTGTCGAGCAGAGGCATCTAGGAGTGTAGGTACATAGTTCCTTGAAAGTAGCGGCACAGAGATAGGGTGTTGACTGTGGCTTTTGGCACATTGGCCTTCATCAGTCAAAGCATTGAGTGTAGAAGTTGGCATGTTATGTACAAGTAGTTGGTGAGACCACATTTAGAGTTCAGCTTTTTATAGTAAGGATGTCGTTAAGCTGGAAATAGTGCAGAGAAGATTTATGAGGATGTTGCCAGGACTTGAAACCTGAACTATATGGAGAGGTAGAGCAGGCTAGGACTTTATTCTTTAAAGCACAGTATGGAATTTCAAGGAATAGCCGTGAGTCAACTGCTCGCCCACCAGCCGTGAGTGAGCTGCCAGCACATCAGGCTTGAGTGACTGAGCTGTCACCCCAAGAATCCATTTGGCCCACAGCGGAGGGTGATGGCTAGGCGCAGGCCTGGTTCCTGTGGCTTTCTCATATAGGTGTCTTTTTTTTCAGCAGAGGGCCCATGTTATTAAACAGGTCAGGGGGTATTCTTGTAACGTTTTTAAAAGCAGACAAATCCTCCTCATGCAGCACATTTATCAGGTTCTCATACTGTCCAAGCCTGAATCTTCTTTGCAAGAGGGGCTTCACCCACTGAGACCTCTTGTGCTTCCTCTTCACCCTTGTTCTTGCCCATCTGCCTTTAGGCTGCAGAAGCAAAAGGCCTGCTGCAAACAGCAGGAGTTGTATTTTTACTGCCATCGCGGATTAGGTGGCCCAAGTGGGACAGCCCCTTTAGTCAGCCACAGTCGCCTCATTCTTCCCTCAGAATCTTTAGAAAAAACATAGAAAACATAGAAAGTAGGTGCGAGAGTAGACCACCAGGCCCATCGAGCCCGCACCGCCATTCGCTCATGGCTGAACACTAAACAGACACCCTTACCCACAAACAGTAGACACAAGACACAGAACACAAGACACTACCCTCCCCTTTATACCGCTATCACCCCTCTCCACCCCAAGAACCGCGTGATCTCCTGGGGGAGGCAAAAAACCGGATAAAAACCCAGGTCCAATTCGGGAAAAAAATCTGGGAAATTCCTCTCCGACCCCAATCCAGGCGATCGACACTTGTCCAGGAGATCACTCAGGTCTTACTATACTAACCATACCTAGGTCCATATCCCTGCCTTCTCCCCGTAGCCCCTTATCCCCTTGGCAGCTAAAAAACCATCTATTTTAGACTTAAATATATTTAATGTTTCTGCTTCCACTGCTCCCTGGGGCAGTGAATTCCATAAATTAACCACCCTCTGGGTGAAGAAGTTCTTCCTCATCTCAGTTTTAAAAGAGCCCCCCCTTATTCTACAACTATGTCCCCTAGTTCTAGTTTCCCCGATCATTGGGAACATCCTCGGTGCATCCACCCGATCAAGGCCCCTCACGATCTTATATGTTTCAATGAGATCGCCTCTCATTCTTCTAAACTCCAAAGAGTAGAGTTCCAGCCTACTTAACCTTTCCTCATATGTCAATCCCCTCATTGCAGGAATTAATCTTGTAAACCTTCGCTGCACTGCCTCCAGGGCCAGTACATCCTTTCTTAAGTATGGACCCCAGAACTGTACACAGTATTCCAAATGTGGTCTCACTAATACTGTGTACAGCTGCAGCAAGACCTCCGTGTTTTTATACTCAATCCCCCTAGCAATAAAGGCCAAAACTCCATTGGCCTTCCTGATTGCTTGCTGCACCTGCATACTAACTTTTAGTGATTCATGTACTACTACCCCTAGATCCCTTTGCGTTGCATTACAACGCAGCTCCACCTCATTTAGAAAATAACTTGCCCTATCATTTTTTTTCCCAAAGTGAATGACTTCACATTTATTAGTATTAAATTTCATCTGCCAAGTTGTTGCCCACTCACCTAGCTTATCTATATCCTTTTGCAGACTCTTCCTATCCTCCTCATCCCCTACTTTTCCTCCCATTTTTGTATCGTCCGCAAATTTTGATATATTACACTTGGTTCCCTCCTCCAAATCATTTATATAAATTGTGAACAACTGGGGTCCCAACACCGACCCTTGCGGAACCCCGCTAGTTACCGGTTGCCATCCCGAGTATGAACCATTTATCCCCACTCTCTGCTTCCTATTTGTTAGCCAATCCTCTACCCATGCTAATATATTACCCCCAATCCCATAATTTTTTATTTTTAGCAATAGTCTCTTATGTGGCACCTTGTCAAAAGCCTTTTGGAAGTCCAAGTATACCACATCCACCGGTTCCCCTTTATCCACCCGGGTTGTTACTTCCTCAAAGAATTCGAGCAGATTCATCAAACAGGACTTCCCCTTCACAAAACCATGCTGGTTCTGTCCGATGAAGTCATGTTTATCCAAGTGCCTCGTTAGTGTTTCTTTAATAATTGTCTCTAACATTTTACCCACCACCGATGTTAGACTAACCGGTCTATAGTTACCCGCCTTCTGTTTACTTCCTTTTTTAAATATAGGTGTTACATTGGCCATTTTCCAATCCACTGGGACCGTTCCTGCCTCCAGGGAGTTTTGGAAAATTATCACCAATGCATCCACAATCCCCTTTCTTCCTCTTTGGGATGAAAAGATCCTGCAACTTCCAAATTATTCTCAGAAACTTCTGCCATTGCTGTTCCACAATCATTCTTGCTTGGATCACCTTGTACTCATCAATAGCCACCTCCTTACTTATGCCTCTACAGTTACCTTGACTCTACAGTAATGCCGTCACATCTGATTTCATCTTCTTCTCAAACTGCAGGTTGAATTTTTTTCATATTATGTCACAAATTCCGAGGGGTTCCTTTACCTTAAGCTCCATAATCAAATCCAGTTCTTGCACAACACCGAATCCAGAATTGCCTTTTCCCTGGCAGGCTCAACCACATAGGATAGGATTTACTCCCATTTGGAAGAAAATGGGCTAATTAGGGATAGCCAGCATGGCTTTGTACACGGCTGGTCATGTCTTATTAACTTGTTTGAGTTTCTGAGGATGTGATGACGGTGATCGATGAGGGTAGGGTGGTGAATGATGTCTACATGGAATTTAGTAAGGCATGACGGGCTACTACAGATGATTAAGAAGCACAAGACTTCTTCGTATGGATTTAGAACTGGCTTACAGATGAAGACAGGGTTGTGGTGGAAGGACGATATTCAGGCTGGAGGTCTGGACAGTGGAATTCTGCAGGGATCTGCGCTGGGACTTCTACTGTTTGTGATTTATATAAATGACTTGTGTGTGAATGTAGAGGGGTTGGTTAGTAAGTTTGAGATGGCACTGTAGAGCTAATAGGACTTGATGTTTCAATCCCTGTAATAATTTGGCACTCTTGCTATTTGCAGTGGGATTGGAGTAGTGAAAGGTAGGGTAGGTACGTCATCGGGGTCATCAGGTGGGCACCCTCCTTCTTTGACGTTTCATTGATAAGCCCACAACATCTCCAGAGGGCTCAACGGTGATACCTGGCATCCCAGTTACACCCCCCTCAATTCCGTACCCTCCTGTCTTCATCTTGCAGCCCAATTGTTGTCTCTCCTTTTGATCCAAATCCAATTGCTGATTTTTTCTGCAGAATTTGATAATGATTTGATTGCTTGTTGGAGGGAGCGACCCCTCACCCCCATTTTCTTTAATAGCCTGGTCATAGATGTAGCAACAAATCCCCTGCATCCCACTTCGACAGGGAAAATCTTGGTCTTCCAGCCATTCTGGGAAGCTTCAGTTGCCAGTTCAGAGTACTAAGTCTTTTTCCTCTCATAAGCTTCTTCAACACCATCTTCCCATGGAACTGTCAATTCCACAACGTATGCCAACTTGGCTGTTGTGGACCACAGGACCATGTCTGGGCGAAGTGTTGTAGCCACAATGTCTGGGGAAACACAAGCCTTTTTTCTAAGTCCACTTCCATTTTCCAATCCCGAGCAGGCTGCAGAATGCTTGCATCCATTGATGTTATCTGGTGCTCTGGTGGTTGGCCTGCTGGTACAAATGTTGTGAAGTGGACATTTCCTGCCGATGTTGGTGGGGAAGCATTTGTGATCGTTCGCCTCTGTTCAAGGATTGATGCCAGCTGTTTGAGAACTTGTTTATGCCGCCAAGTGTAACGCCCTTGGCCGAGGCTCATAGTGCATTCTGTTAAAATGTGCCTTAGTGATGCAGGTGCTTGGCAAAGGGAGCAAGTGGGGTCTTCTCTGAACCACTGCTTCAGGTTCTGGGGTGAGGGTAGAACATAAGTGGCTCTGATGACAAAACTGAGCCGAGATCCTTCCATTTGCCAGATGTCACGCCAGCTGAGTTTCCTCTTTACCAGGCTCTTCCAGTTAGTCCATTGGCCCTGCTTGGCCATTGAGACGGCCTTGGCGTGTCGCTCTGCCTCCTCCTGTCTTCTCACCTCCTCCACCACAAGCCGTCTCTACTGCACTGATGTTGCCTTGTGCCATTGAGGAGCTTTTGGGACGAGCCCGAGCCTGGCTCTCCCGTGTTGGTCTTGACCAACCACATCCCGGAAATGAAGAGCAGACTTAGCACTCTGAACGGCTTCAGATGGGGCCCACTTCCTCCCCGTTGCCACACTGGGGGCCGCTGTTCGAATAACAGTATCTTCAGATTCAGTGAGGGTCATGACCAACCTTGCTTTAGTGCATTTGAACTCTTCCACAAGTCCTGCAATGGGTAATTCCAATTTGCCACTCCCGTACAGTCCGACAGCACTTAAGCATCGTGGAAGTCCAAGCCACTGTTTCACATGTGTGCTGAGCATTCTTTCCAGCTTTTCCACTTTGTTGATGGGGATTTCATACATAGTTAAAGGCCACATGATTCTTGGTAGAATGCCAAATTGGAAGCACCACAGCTTGAGTTTTCCTGGTAGCAAGGTCTTGTTGATGCAAGCTATGTGCATGATGTTATCCTTTTTCAGTTGTTCAAACTGCTCGGTGTCCTTGAGCTTTGCATCATACCATCGGCCCAAACTCTTCACTGGCATTTCTGAAACAGTTGGAACAGGTATTCCGTCAATATGAAATCTTTGATCCTTGACTTGACCTTTGACAATGGAGATGCTTCTGCCCTTGCTGGGTTTAATATTCATCCTTGCCCATGTGATGTTTTGATGAAGTTTTTCCAGAAGTCTCTTGGTGCAGGGGATAGTTGTTGTTAGTGTTGTTATATCGTCCATAAAGGCTCGTACCGGTGGCAATCGCTGACCACACTGTAGCCGTTTTCCTCCCACAACCCATTTTGATGCTCTGATAATGAGCTCCATTGCCATAGTGAAGGTCAATGGGGAGATGGTGCACCCCGCCATGATGCCTACTTCCAGTGCTTGCCACGCTGTGGTGAAGTCTGATGTTGTGAGACAAAATTGCATATCCTGGAAGTAGTTTTTTACCAGATTTGTTATTATTGCAAGCACCTGAAAGAATTCAGAAGCAGTCTACAGTAGCGAATGAGGAACTGATCCATAGGTGTTGGCCAGATCGAGGAACAAGACATGCAGATTCTTTCGTTCTTTCTTATCAGTCTGGATTTGATGCCATATGATGCTGGTATGTTCAAGGCATCCCGAGAAGCCTGCTATGCCAGCCTTTTAGATTGATGTTTCAGCGAAATGGTTTTGTTTCAGATACTTTAAGTCTTTTCGCCACCACACTGAAAAAGATCTTTCCCTCTATGTTAACATAGAAATATAGAAACATAGAAAATAGGTGCAGGAGTAGGCCATTCGGCCCTTTGAGCCTGCACCGCCATTCAATATGAACATGGCTGATCACCCAACTCAGTATCCCTTACCTGCCTTCTCTCCATACCCCCTGATCCCTTTAGCCACAAGGGCCACATCTAACTCCCTCTAAAATATAGCCAATGAACTGGCCTCAGCTACCTTCTGTGGCAGAGAGTTCCAGAGATTCACCACTCTCTGTGTGAAAAAAGTTTTTCTCATCTCGGTCCTAAAAGATTACCCCTCTATCCTTAAGCTGTGACCCCTTGTCCTGGACTTCCCCAACATCGGGAACAATCTTCCTGCATCTAACCTGTCCAACCCCTTAAGAATTTTGTAAGTTTCTATAAGATCCCCCCTCAATCTCCTAAATTCTAGCGAGTACAAGCCGAGTCTATCCAGTCTTTCTTCATATGAAACTCCTGACATCCCAGGAATCAGTCTGGTGAACCTTCTCTGTACTCCCTCTATGGCAATAATGTCCTTCCTCAGATTTGGAGACCAAAACTGTACGCAATACTCCAGGTGTGGTCTCACCAAGACCCTGTACAACTGCAGTAGAACCTCCCTGCTCCTATACTCAAATCCTTTTGCTATGAAAGGTTTATTAAGAAGGTTTATTTGCCGAAACTGTGCGATGGTGGAATCATTTTTTTCTTTTGGGATCAGGACTCGCCCCGCTCTTCGCCAGGCTTTGGGGATGACTTCCTTTTCCCACGCAACCCTCATGTTCCTCCAGAGGAATTTCAGAATATCTGGGGCATTCATGTAGACACAATACGGAACACCATTAGGGCCTGGTGCAGAGGCCGTTCTTGCCTTCCACACTACTTTTACCTCAGCTTGGGAGGGCTGGTGTCAAATTGATGTTGTGGGGGTGAGATTGGTGGGATGTCAGCAGGGACAAAAATCGGTTCATCTATTAACTCATCAGTGTGGATGGTTCTGATGTGTCCTCCAACCTCCTTTTTTGACGATGATGATAATGCTGGGGTCACGGACAGTGAGGTAGGCTGTCAAAGTATTCAGCAGGATATAGATCAGATGCAGAAATGGGTGGAAAAATGGAGGATGGAGTTTAACCCGAGCATGTGTGAGGTGTTGCACATTTTCGAGGCCAAAATGTAAGGAGAAAATATACAATCAATGCAATGGCCATAACAGTGTAGATGTACAGAGGGATCTTGGGGTCCAAGTCCATAACACAAGTAGCCTTGCAGGACAGTGACTTGGTGGACAGTCAAACAGGGAGCATAACACCAGGTGTGTGGAGGAGTGGTGTATGCGACGTGACTTTTGTGTCACTGCAGCGTTTTCCAGGTAACACGGGGACTAAGATTGCAAAAGAGCCGAGAGACCATCTCTGCTCAAACTATAACTCAGCACTGGGCAGTGTGCCGTGGCAGAACTAAGTCATTTGAGGGACAGCAGACAACAGGTACACCACTGCTGACTGTTTGATTTCAGTTTAAGTGTGGATTTTTATTTTCATTTTTGTGTACATAATTGAATTGCAGATGTCTGTTCATAAAGTAGTATTTATCATGCATCTGCTGGTCTGATTAGTGTAGGTAGATCTGCAAACATAGCCCTTGAATTCATTGCATTGTCTGTTTTATTGTCAGAATGTAGGCTAGTGCTTCATTTGTCAGCTGAATGATAAAAAATACTGGAAAAACTTCTTTGTGTTTAATTTGCTAATTGACATGTGCGGTAAGCCCTATTGCAAACCACCGTTGTTTGCTGTGATGCTCCATTTATCAAGATGTGTAAAAATGGCCTTTATTTATTGAACAAGATGAATAAAGACTTTCACATTCACAGTGCGGTTTGTCTTATTTTCTGAGGTAAAATTATTTTACATTTAAAAGGCACAGCAAATGATTGTGAGATGTAAGATGTGAGTGGATCGCATCCTCTATTTGGTGTTTCATGATGAAGGAAATAGTACATTATAGTTATGATACTATGGAATTATATTTAAATGAACAAACGGTGAGAATCAAATGGATTCTTAAGGTGTTTAACTATCACCCACTACAAAATGTGGGAGTTTTCAAATAAAACAAAAACAATCTCAAACAGGGAAAAAACACCATTAACATACAAATAAGAATCTACATCAAAAGACAAACTTTACTACAGACCCATGTCTCTGAGCCTCTCTCTCTCCCTTCATCCAAAGCTGTTTTTGTTTCACGGAGACAAATTCAGATGCCAATGCAGTTAAGGCTGTTACAGCAGGTGCAGATGTGTGAAAGTGAGTAGGGTTCTCTGGAAAAGAATTAGGAAGTACATGTTAAAAGCTTTTTAGCAGACCATAAAAAGGTGCAGTTGGGTTATTCCAGATTTTACTGTAAACTTTATGAAAATGTATTATCTTTTCGGGCATATCATGGACTATTCTTGCATCACATCACTCAAGGAAGATAATTAGTTTAATGGCCTTATGCGGTTGTGAATGAAAATTATTTAAACTACAATCTTTTTTAAAAATATTTTATTTATTAGAAGTAATGTACATTACAGTGATATAAGCCAAAAATAACATAATACATTTCCTGTACCACTTCTTGTTTTAAACTTTAAAAAGGAGAAGAATAGAGAGAGTTAGATAAGATAGTAAGTGCGTGAAAGAGTGATCAGGAGAAACCCGTAGAAACGTAAAACACGAGAAAGAGTTAAAACGAAAACCAAAGGAAAAGAAAGAGAAAAATAGAAAACAGAAGATATAAGAAAGTAAAATAAGATAAAAGTGATGTACCTACTTCGTATCTTTACACAACCCCTCACCAGGTCCTGAAACCATTTATTTTTAAAGTTATGTTGCACCCTATGCCTGTAATAAGTCGATAAATGGAGACCAATTCTTTTGGAAATGGTCTGATTTGCCTGCTAGGATGAATCTCATGTCTTCCAGGTTTAACATTTCGGACATATTTGAAATCCACATTTTTATCGTTGGTGTGGGAGCGTTTTTCCAGAATTTAAGTATAATTTATTTTGCCATTATTAAGCCGTAATTAAGGAAGCTCTTTTGGAACAAACTCAGCTCAAAGCTGGCTTCCAATGTTCCAAAAATAATCAATTCTGCATTCGGTTTCAGTTTTATTTTAAATAATTTATTTAATAGGTCTGGAGACAAATTTTGATATTCTTGTGTATATTTTTTCAATTAATCACGGATTTGAAAATATTTAAAATATTGATTACTTCTCAGATTGTATTTAAATTGTAGTTGTTGGAATGATAAAAAATTTCCATTTTCATACATGTCTCCAAACGTTTTAATTCCTATTCTTTCCCAATGTGTAAATGATTTATCTATAATCATTTGGTTTAAACGACGGATTATTAACTATGGGAGAGAGAAGCGATAGGTTTCTTAATTTTAGGGTTAATTTTATTTGTTTCCAAATTCTATTTGTACTATGAATAATTGGATTTTTACTGTATATTGTATTATTCCGTTTTATGAGAGAAGGATCGCTCCTATATTAAAAGGGGAGCAATCCTCTCTCTCCATTACTATCCAATCCATCCGTTGGGCAGAGTTGTCCAACAGGTGAATCACATTTTTGACATTTGCTGCCCAATAAATACAAAAAATTAGGGAGTGTTAAACTACAATCTAACACAAAATAATACACTTTGAATTGTACACTTGTGCTGCCTGGTAATGTGGCTATGCCCAGTTGCAATGTGTGCTCCCTGTAGCCTCGCTGACTGCATTTGAATTAGAGAATCATATATTAGAGGAGCTCAATGCATTAAAAAAAATCTCACTGAGCACTTCAATGTCAAAGGACTACACTAATGGAAGCGTTCATCTGATTTTCAATACCTGATCAAAATAGGGCAAAGGATGAGGCAGTAGATATGTGGGGCACGGCACCACTGTTTCATGTGCCACTTCTTTCAATTCCTGCGCAGACAACAACACACATTAAATCATTGTGACAATCACATATGAGAAGTAACGATATTGAAGCCAAGCGATAACAGAAGTAGTTATAACTGAAATGGCATATTTACATTCTCGTGGTAGACGATTGCATTAGTCAAGAGAAGTTTTGTGAACGCCCACACGTTCCCTGTGGGATTGTTGGTTATCACTGAGGACACACACTCACAGACTTTAAATACATGGTCGTATTGCGGTGTCGTTTCCCTGCGTGCATCACTCATCACTTTTATACCTTTTACAAGGTCAGTGAGCTGAAACATAAGAACCCATGTTAAGAGCGCAATGGTGGATGGATGGATGCATTGGCGAATGAGAATTGAAATGTGCTGACTTCTAACTCTATGTACTTACAACAGTCAAGTGGTCTTTAAAACCTCTCCCTTCGTCATCCCCTCCAGGCGTGGTGCCGCCACTGTTGCTCTCCTACAACATCTGCCTCATGGAATGCTGGTGCATGGGCCCGGCTAAGAGGTCCCCTCCAGAGGATCATCCACCTCCTGCTCACTGCTCTGTTGTTGATGCTGGAATCATTTTTAAAATGTGTCCAGAGCCTCATGACTGTAACTATGACATGAGGCAACAGACTCATTATCCTCGAGGTCCTTTATCAAATCCGGTTCATTACATAACACTAAATCCAGAATTGCCCCACTGCAAACGGTTGTTGGTGGTGGCAACTGCTTTGAAATGAAGTGGTAGGTAACTGCACTTGAATTCGGTGGCCTTGCACCCTGCTTGAAATGGCATGAAACTGCATTTGGATTTGGTGGCCTTGCACCCTGCTTGAAATGGCATGAAACTGCATTTGAATTTGGTGGCCTTGCACACTGCTTGAAATGGCATGAAACTGCATTTGAATTTGGTGGCCTTGCACCCTGCTTGAAATGGCATGAAACTGCACTTGAATTTGGTGACCTTGCACCCTGCTTGAAATGGCATGAAACTGCCATCGCGGATTAGGTGGCCCAAGTGTGACAGTCCCTTTGGTCAGCCACAGTCGCCTCATTGTTCCCTCAGAATCTTTCTTCCTCTTTGGGATGAAAAGATCCTGCAACTTCCAAATTATTCTCAGAAACTTCTGCCATTGCTGTTTCACAATCATTCTTCCTTGGATCGCCTTGTACTCAACAATAGCCACCTCCTTACGTATGCCTCTGTAGTTACCTTGACACTACAGTAATGCCATCACATCTGATTTCATCATCTTCTCAAACTGCAGGTTGAATTTTATCATATTATGTCACAAATTCCTAGGGGTTCCTTTACCTTAAGGTCCCTAATCAAATCCAGTTCTTGCACAACACCGAATCCAGAATTGCCTTTTCCCTGGTAGGCTCAACCACAAGCCGCTGTAAGAAGCCATCTCGCAGGCACACTACAAATTCCTTCTCTTGGGATGCAGTACCAGCCTGATTTTCCCAGTCTACCTGCATATTGAAATTCCCTGTAACATGGCCTTTCTTACATGCTGATTGTATCTCCTGCTGTAATTTGTACTCTTCATCCTGACTCGTGAGCGTCACATCAGTGGTACGGAAGGTATTGAAGAGGATTCTTCAAGATAGGATTTACTCCCATTTGGAAGAAAATGGGCTAATTAGGGATAGCCACCATGGCTTTGTACATGGCTGGTCGTCTTATTAACTTGTTTGAGTGGGACAGGCCCTTAAGAGAGCAAAAGAGCAGAGAGACCATCTCTGCTCATACTATAACTCAGCAATGGGCAGTGTGCCGTGGCAGAAGCAGTCTACAGTAGTGAATGAGGAACTGATCCATAGGTGTTGGCCAGATCGAGGAACAAGACATGCAGATTCTTTCGTTCTTTCTTGGCAGTCTGGATTTGATGCCATATGATGCTGGTATGTTCAAGGCATCCCGAGAAACCTGCTATGCCAGCCTTTTGGATTGACGTATCAGTGAAATGGTTTTGTTTCAGATACTTTAAGTCTTTTCGCCACCACACTGAAAAAGATCTTGCCCTCTATGTTAAGAAGGTTTATTTGCCGAAACTGTGCGATGGTGGAAGAATTTTTTTCTTTTGGGATCAGGACTCCCCCTGCTCTTCGCCAGGCTTTGGGGATGACTTCCTTTTCCCACGCAACCCTCATGTTCCTCCAGAGGAATTTCAGAATATCTGGTGCATTCTTGTAGACACAATACGGAACACCATTAGGGCCTGGTGCAGAGGCCGTTCTTGCCTTCCTCACTACATCTTTTACCTCACTCAGCTTGGGAGGGTTGGTGTCAAATTGATGTTGTGGGGGTGAGATTGGTGGGATGTCAGCGGGGACAAAAATCGGTTCATCTTTTAACTTCAGTGTGGATGGTTCTGATGTGTCCTCCAACCTCCTTTTTTGACGATGATGATATTGCTGGGGTCAGGGACAGTGAGGTAGGCTGTCAAATATTCAGCAGGATATAGATCAGATGCAGAAATGGGTGGAAAAATGGAGGATGGAGTTTAACCCGAGCATGTGTGAGGTTTTGAGAGGCCAAAATGTAAGGAGAAAATATACAATCATTGCAATGGCCATAACAGTGTAGATGTACAGAGGGATCTTGGGGTCCAAGTCCATAACACAAGTAGCCATGCAGGACAGTGACTTGGTGGACAGTCAAACAGGGAGCATAACACCAGGTGTGTGGAGGAGTGGTGTATGCGACGCGACTTTGGTGTCACTGCAGCGTTTTCCAGGTAACACGGGGACTAAGATTGCAAAAGAGCCGAGAGGCCATCTCCGCTCATACTATAACTCAGCACTGGGCAGTGTGCCGTGGCAGAACTAAGTCATTTGAGGGACAGCAGACAACAGGTAAACCACTGCATGAGGAGAACCCACATGCAGACAAGATCATTTAATGTTATGTTTAGTTTAAATCCTGCTGAATTTGTTTGATTTCAGTAAGTGTGGATTTTTATTTTCATTTTTGTGTAAATAATTTCATTGCAGATGTCTGTTCATAAAGTAGTATTTATCATGCATCTGCTGGTCTGATTAGTGTAGGTAGATCTGCAAAACATAGCCCTTGAATTCATTGTATTGTCTGTTTTATTGTCAGAATGTAGGCTGGTGCTTCATTTGTCAGCTGAATGATAAGAAATACTGGAAACACTTCTCTGTGTTTCATTTGCTAATTGACATGTACGGTAAGCCCTATTGCAAACCACTGTTGTTTGCTGTGGTGCTCCATTTATCAAGATGTGTAAAAATGGCCTTTATTTATTGAACAAGATGAATAAAGACGGTGTGGTTTGTCTTATTTTCTGAGGTTAAATTATTTTACATTTAAAAGGCACAGCAAATGATTGTGAGATTGTAAGATGTGAGTAGATCGCATCCTCTATTTGGTGTTTCATGATAAAGGAAATAGTACATTAAAGTCATGATACTATGGAATTATATTAAAATGAAAAACGGTGAGATTCAAATGGATTCTTAAAAAGGTGCTTAACTATCACCCACTACAAAATGAAACAATCTCAAACAGGGAAAAAACACCATTAACATACAAATAAGAGTCTACATCAAAAGGTAAACTTTACGACAGACCCATGTCTCTGAGCCTCTCTCTCTACCTTCATCCAAAGCTGTTTCTGTTTCACGGAGACAGCTGTCTCCATATCCAGATGCTAATGCAGTTAAGGCTGTTACAGCAGGCTGCAGATGTGTGAAAGTGAGTAGGGTTCTCTGGAAAAGAATTAGGAAGTACATGTTAAAAGCTTTTTAGCAGACCATAAAAAGGTGCAGTTGGGTTATTCCAGATTTTACTGTAAACTTTATGAAAATGTATTATCTTTTCAGGCAAATCATGGACTATTCTTGCATCACATCACTCAAGGAAGACCATTAATTTAATAGCCTTATGCGGTTGTGAATGAAAATTATTTAAACTACAATCTAACACAAAATACTACGCTTTGAATTGTATAATGTGCATAAATGTGAGGTTATCCACTTTGGTGGCATAACAGGAAAGTAGACTATTATCTGAATGGTGGCCGATTAGGAAAAGGGGAGATGCAACGAGACCTGGGTGTCATGGTACACCAGTCATTGAAAGTGGGCATGCAGGTGCAGCAGGCAGTGAAGAAAGCGAATGGTATGTTAGCATTCATAGCAAAAGTATTTGAGTATAGGAGCAGGGAGGTTCTACTGCAGCTGTACAGGGTCTTGGTGAGACCACACCTGGAGTATTGCATACAGTTTTGGTCCCCTAATCTGAGGAAAGACATTCTTGCCATAGAGGGAGTACAGAGAAGGTTCACCAGACTGATTCTTGGGATGTCAGGACTTTCATATGAAGAAAGACTGGATAGACTTGGCTTGTACTCGCTATAATTTAGAAGATTGAGGGGGGATCTTATAGAAACGTACAAAATTCTTAAGGGGTTGGACAGGCTAGATGCAGGAAGATTGTTCCCGATGTTGGGGAAGTCCAGAACAAGGAGTCACAGTTTAAGGATAAGGGGGAAATCTTTTAGGACCGAGATGAGGAAAACATTTTTCACACAGAGTGGTGAATCTCTGGAATTCTCTGCCACAGAAGGTAGTTGAGGCCAGTTCATTGGCTATATTTAAGAGGGAGTTAAATGTGGCCCTTGTGGCTAAAGGGATCAGGGGGTATGGAGAGAAGGCAGGTACAGGATACTGAGTTGGATGATCAACCATGATCGTATTAAATGGCGGTGCAGGCTCGAAGGGCCGAATGGCCTACTCCTGCACCTATTTTCTATGTTTCTATGTTTCTAACATCTCCAGAGGGCTCAACGGTGATACCTGGCGTCCCAGTTACACCCCCCTCTATTCCGTACCCTCCTGTCTTCATCTTGCAGCCCAATTGTTGTCTCTCCTTTTGATCCAAATCCAATTGCTGATTTTTTCTGCAGAATTTGATAATGATTTGATTGCTTGTTGGAGGGAGCGACCCCTCACCCCCATTTTCTTTAATAGCCTGGTCATAGATGTAGCAACAAATCCCCTGCATCCCACTTCGACAGGGAAAATCTTGGTCTTCCAGCCATTCTGGGAAGCTTCAGTTGCCAGTTCAGAGTACTAAGTCTTTTTCCTCTCATAAGCTTCTTCAACACCATCTTCCTATGGAACTGTCAATTCCACAACGTATGCCAACTTGGCTGTTGTGGACCACAGGACCATGTCTGGGCGAAGTGTTGTAGCCACAATGTCTGGGGGAAACACAAGCCTTTTTTCTAAGTCCACTTCCATTTTCCAATCCCTAGCAGGCTGCAGAATGCTTGCATCCATTGATGTTATCTGGTGCTCTGGAGGTTGGCCTGCTGGTACAAATGTTGTGAAGTGGACATTTCCTGCCGATGTTGGTGGGGAAGCATTTGTGATCGTTCGCCTCTGTTCAAGGATTGATGCCAGCTGTTTGAGAACTTGTTTATGCCGCCAAGTGTAACGCCCTTGGCCGAGGCTCATAGTGCATTCTGTTAAAATGTGCCTTAGTGATGCAGGTGCTTGGCAAAGGGAGCAAGTGGGGTCTTCTCTGAACCACTGCTTCAGGTTCTGGGGTGAGGGTAGAACATAAGTGGCTCTGATGACAAAACTGAGCCGAGATCCTTCCATTTGCCAGATGTCACGCCAGCTGAGTTTCCTCTTTTCCAGGCTCTTCCAGTTAGTCCATTGGCCCTGCTTGGCCATTGAGACGGCCTTGGCGTGTCGCTGTGCCTCCTCCCGTCTTCTCACCTCCTCCACCACAAGCCATCTCTTCTGCACTGATGTTGCCTTGTGCCATTGAGGAGCTTTTGGGACGAGCCCGAGCCCGGCTCTCCCGTGTTGGTCTTGACCAACCATATCCCGGAAATGAAGAGCAGACTTAGCACTCTGAACGGTTTCAGATGGGGCCCACTTCCTCCCCGTTGCCACACTGGGGGCCGCTGTTCGAATAACACTATCTTCAGATTCAGTGAAGGTCATGACCAACCTTGCTTTAGTGCATTTGAACTCTTCCACAAGTCCTGCAATGGGTAATTCCAATTTGCCTCTCCCGTACAGTCCGACACCACTTAAGCATCGTGGAAGTCCAAGCCACTGTTTCACATGTGTGCTGAGCATTCTTTCCAGCTTTTCCACTTTGTTGATGGGGATTTCATACATAGTTAAAGGCCACATGATTCTTGGTAGTATGCCAAATTGGAAGCACCACAGCTTGAGTTTTCCTGGTAGCAAGGTCTTGTTGATGCGAGCTATGTGCCTGATGGTATCCTTTTTCAGTTGTTCAAACTGCTCGGTGTCCTTGAGCTTTGCATCATACCATCGGCCCAAACTCTTCACTGGCATTTCTGAAACAGTTGGAACAGGTATTCCGTCAATATGATATCTTTGATCCTTGACTTGACCTTTGACAATGGAGATGCTTCTGCACTTGCTGGGTTTAATATTCATCCTTGCCCATGTGATGTTTTGATGAAGTTTTTCCAGAAGTCTCTTGGTGCAGGGGATAGTTGTTGTTAGTGTTGTTATATCATCCATAAAGGCTCGTACCGGTGGCAATCGCTGACCACACTGTAGCCGTTTTCCTCCCACAACCCATTTTGATACTGATAATGAGTTCCATTGCCATAGTGAAGGTCAATGGGGAGATGGTGCACCCCGCCATGATGCCTACTTCCAGTGCTTGCCACGCTGTGGTGAAGTCTGATATTGTGAGACAAAATTGCATATCCTGGAAGTAGTTTTTTACCAGATTTGTTATTATTGCAGGCACCTGAAAGAATTCAGAAGCAGTCTACAGTAGTGAATGAGGAACTGATCCATAGGTGTTGGCCAGATCGAGGAACAAGACATGCAGATTCTTTCGTTCTTTCTTGGCAGTCTGGATTTGATGCCATATGATGCTGGTATGTTCAAGGCATCCCGAGAAACCTGCTATGCCAGCCTTTTGGATTGACGTATCAGTGAAATGGTTTTGTTTCAGATACTTTAAGTCTTTTCGCCACCACATTGAAAAAGATCTTGCCCTCTATGTTAAGAAGGTTTATTTGCCGAAACTGTGCGATGGTGGAAGAATTTTTTTCTTTTGGGATCAGGACTCGCCCCGCTCTTCGCCAGGCTTTGGGGATGACTTCCTTTTCCCACGCAACCCTCATGTTCCTCCAGAGGAATTTCAGAATATCTGGGGCATTCTTGTAGACACAATACGGAACACCATTAGGGCCTGGTGCAGAGGCCATTCTTGCCTTCCTCACTACATCTTTTACCTCACTCAGCTTGGGAGGGTTGGTGTCAAATTGATGTTGTGGGGGTGAGATTGGTGGGATGTCAGCGGGGACAAAAATCGGTTCATCTTTTAACATCAGTGTGGATGGTTCTGATGTGTCCTCCAACCTCCTTTTTTGACGATGATGATATTGCTGGGGTCAGGGACAGTGAGGTAGGCTGTCAAATATTCAGCAGGATATAGATCAGATGCAGAAATGGGTGGAAAAATGGAGGATGGAGTTTAACCCGAGCATGTGTGAGGTGTTGCACTTTGAGAGGCCAAAATGTAAGGAGAAAATATACAATCAATGCAATGGCCATAACAGTGTAGATGTACAGAGGGATCTTGGGGTCCAAGTCCATAACACAAGTAGCCTTGCAGGACAGTGACTTGGTGGACAGTCAAACAGGGAGCAAACACCAGGTGTGTGAAGGAGTGGTGTATGCGACACGACTTTGGTGTCACTGCAGCGTTTTCCATGTAACACGGGGACTAAGATTGCAAAAGAGCCGAGAGGCCATCTCCGCTCATACTATAACTCAGCACTGGGCAGTGTGCCGTGGCAGAACTAAGTCATTTGAGGGACAGCAGACAACAGGTACACCACTGCATGAGGAGAACCCACATGCAGACAAGATCATTTAATGTTATGTTTAGTTTAAATTCTGCTGAATTTGTTTGATTTCAGTAAGTGTGGATTTTTATTTTCATTTTTGTGTAAATAATTTCATTGCAGATGTCTGTTCATAAAGTAGTATTTATCATGCATCTGCTGGTCTGATTAGTGTAGGTAGAGCTGCAAAACATAGCCCTTGAATTCATTGCATTGTCTGTTTTATTGTCAGAATGTAGGCTGGTGCCTCATTTGTCAGCTGAATGATAAGAAATACTGGAAAAACTTCTCTGTGTTTCATTTGCTAATTGACATGTACGGTAAGCCCTATTGCAAACCACTGTTGTTTGCTGTGGTGCTCCATTTATCAAGATGTGTAAAAATGGCCTTTATTTATTGAACAAGATGAATAAAGACTGTTTCACATTCACAGTGTGGTTTGTCTTATTTTCTGAGGTTAAATTATTTTATATTTAAAAGGCACAGCAAATGATTGTGAGATGTAAGATGTGAGTAGATCGCATCCTCTATTTGGTGTTTCATGATAAAGGAAATAGTACATTAAAGTCGTGATACTATGGAATTATATTAAAATGAGAAACGGTGAGAATCAAATGGATTCTTAAAAAGGTGCTTAACTATCACCCACTACAAATTGAAACAATCTCAAACAGGGAAAAAACACCATTAACATACAAATAAGAGTCTACATCAAAAGGTAAACTTTACGACAGACCCATGTCTCTGAGCCTCTCTCTCTCCCTTCATCCAAAGCTGTTTTTGTTTCACGGAGACAGCGGTCTCCATATTCAGATGCCAATGCAGTTAAGGCTGTTACAGCAGGTGCAGATGTGTGAAAGTGAGTAGGGTTCTCTGGAAAAGAATTAGGAAGTACATTTTAAAAGCTTTTTAGCAGACCATAAAAAGGTGCAGTTTGGTTATTCCAGATTTTACTGTAAACTTTATGAAAATGTATGATGTCTTTTCGGGCAAATCATGGACTATTCTTGCATCACATCACTCAAGGAAGATAATTAGTTTAATGGCCTTATGCGGTTGTGAATGAAAATTATTTAAACTACAATCTTTTTTAAATATTTTATTTATTAGAAGTAATGTACATTACAGTGATATAAGCCAAAAATAACATAATACATTTCCTGTACCACTTCTTGTTTTAAACTTTAAGAAGGAGAAGAATAGAGAGAGTTAGATAAGATAGTAAGTGCGTGAAAGAGTGATCAGGAGAAACCCGTAGAAACGTCAAACACGAGAAAGAGTTAAAAAGAAAACCAAAGGAAAAGAAAGAGAAAAATAGAAAACAGAAGATATAAGAAAGTAAAATAAGATAAAAGGGATGTACCTACTTCGTATCTTTACACACCTCTCACCAGGTCCTGAAACCATTTATTTTCAAAGTTATGTTGCACCCTATGCTTGTAATAAGTCGATAAATGGAGACCAAATCTTTTGGAAATGGTCTGATTTGCCTGCTAGGAGGAATCTCATGTCTTCCAGGTGTAACATTTCGGACATATTTGAAATCCACATTTTTATCGTTGGTGTGGGAGCGTTTTTCAAGAATTTAAGTATGTTTTTTTGCCATTATTAAGCTGTAATTAAGGAAGCTCTTTTGGAACGAAGTCAGCTCAAAGCTGGCTTCCATTGTTCCAAAAATAATCAATTCTGCGTTCGGTTTCAGTTTTATTTTAAATAATTTTGTAAAAATTTCAAAGATTTCATTCCAAAATGTTTGGACCTTTATACAAAAAACAAAGGAATGTGCTATAGTTGCTTCTTGGGATAGACATTTATCACAGATGGGGGAGACATTTGGATAAAATTTACTTATTTTAGTTTTAAAGTAATATAGTCTATGTAAGGTTGTGAATTGGATTAGAATATGTCTTACATTGATCGAGCATTTGTGCACGTATAACAAGTGTTTATCCCAACTCTCTTTCGAGATTTTTATAGCTAGTTCTTGTTCCCAATCTCTTCTAATTCTATCGGATGATGGTATTTCTATATTTAGGATGATATTATACAAGTATGATATTAAATTAGTTGATTCCGCCTTTATATTCATTGCTTCGTCTAATAGGTCTGGAGACAAATTTTGATATTCTTGTGTATATTTTTTCAAATAATCACGGATTTGAAAATATTTTAAATATTGATTACTTCTCAGATTGTATTTAAGTTGTAGTTGTTGGAATGATAAAAAATTCCATTTTCATACATGTCTCCAAACGTTTTAATTCCTATTCTTTCCCAATGTGTAAATGATTTATCTATAATGGATGGTTTAAACGACGGATTATTAACTATGGGAGAGAGAAGCGATAGGTTTCTTAATCTTAGGGTTCATTTTATTTGTTTCCAAATTCTAATTGTACTATGAATAATTGGATTTTTACTGTATATTGTATTATTTAGTTTTATTGGTGAGAGAAAGATCGCTCCTATATTAAAAGGGGAGCAATCCTCTCTCACCATTACTATCCAATCCACCCGTTGGGCAGAGTTGTCCAACAGGTGAATCACATTTTTGACATTTGCTGCCCAATAATAATACAAAAAATTAGGGAGTGTTAAACTACAATCTAACACAAAATAATACGCTTTGAATTGTATACCAACACACATTAAATCATTGTGACAATCTCATATGAGAAGTAACGATATTGAAGCCAAGCGATAACAGAAGTAGTTATAATTGAAATGGCATATTTACATTCTCGTGGTAGACGATTGCATTAGTCAAGAGAAGTTTTGTGAATGCTCACACGTTCCCTGTGGGATTGTTGGTTATCACTGAGGCCACACACTCACAGACTTTAAATACATGGTCGTATTGCGGTGTCGTTTCCCTGCGTGCATCACTCATCACTTTTATACCTTTTACAAGGTCAGTGAGCTGAAACATAAGAACCCATGTTAAGAGCGCAATGGTGGATGGATAGATGCATTGGCGAATGAGAATTGAAATGTGCTGACTTCTAACTCTATGTACTTACAACAGTCAAGTGGTCTTTAAAACCTCTCCCTTCGTCATCCCCTCCAGGTGTGGTGCCGCCACTGTTGCTCTCCTGCAACATCTGCCTCCTGGAATGCTGGTGGATGGGCCCGGCGAAGAGGTCCCCTCCAGAGGATCATCCACCTCCTGCTCACTGCTCTGTTGTTGATGCTGGAATCATTTTTACAATGTGTCCAGAGCCTCATGACTGTAACTATGACGTGAGGCAACAGACGGGATGCGAGGATGGTTTGCTGCCTACCAGGTGTCAGGATCCAGGATGTCACGGACAGAGTGGAGAAAATCCTCAAGAGCGAACGTGAACAGCCGGATGTTGTAGTGCATCTTGGCACAAACGATGTCGGAAAGAAGGGGATGAATATTCTGAAGCGTGACTTTAGAGAGCTCAGAAAAATGCTGATAAGCAGGACCTCCAGGGTGGTTATCTCCGGTTTGCTTCCAGTTCCTCGTGCTGGCGAGAGCAGGAACAGGGAGATATGGGCCCTGAATGTGTGGCTGGGGAACTTGTGCAGGGGGCAGGGATTTAGATTTTAGACCACTGGGATCTGTTTTGGAGAAGGGGGAACTGTACAAAAGGGACGGATTGCACCTTAACAGGTGGGGGACCAGCATTCTGGCAGGCAGGTTTGTCACTGCTACACAGGTGGTTTAGAACTAAATAAGGGGGGGGGGGTGTCAAATGGGATAGTCGATGATGGAGTTAAAGGGAAAGGGAGTAAGGAGATAGTTAATGACTCCAGAATTAATGTGAAAGGTGAGATGCGTAAGGAATTAAAAGTACTGTATTTGAATGTGTGAAGTATAAGAAGTAAAGTAGATGAGCTTGAGGCTTAGTTAGAGGTTGGTAGATATGACATTGTAGGGATTACCGAGACGTGGCTGCAGGAGGATCGGGCCTGGGAACTTAATATTCAGGGTTATACATCCTATAGAAAGGACAGGCAGGTGGGCAGAGGAGGGGGGGTAGCTCTGCTGGTGAGGGTGGGAATTCAGTCCCTTGCGAGGGGAGACATAGGGACTGATGAGGTAGAGTCACTGTGGATTGAGTTGTGGAATTGTAAAGGCAAGAAGACACTAATTGGTGTTATTTACAGACCCCCCAAATAGTAGCCCGGATGTAGGGTGTAAGTTGCAGCAGGAGTTAAAACTGGCATGTAACAAAGGTAATGCCACTGTGGTGATGGGGGGATTTCAATATGCAGGTAGACTGGGAAAATCAGGTTGGTCCAGGTGTATTTGAGTGCCAGATGGAAGTTAGTGGTTAAATGGATGAAGTCAGTGTGGGTGCAGGAGGTGGCACCAATGTAGTCGTCGATGTAGCGGAGGTAGAGGTCGGGGATGGGGCCCTGGTACGTCTCGAACAAGGATTGTTTGACGTACCCTACAAAGAGGCAGGCATAGCTGGGGCCCATACGCGTGCCCATAGCTACGCCTTGTATTTGGAGTTGATGAAGTCGGTGATGGTGCTGGAGATAGTGGCCTGGTGCTTGTCAGTGGGGTCATGGTCCAGGGGTAAGTAGGAGGAGGTGTCCGAGAGTTGGCGCGTGGCCTCAGCTTTGTAGAGATCGACGTGCCAGATTACCACGGCACCTCCCTTGTCGGTGGGTTTGATCAGCCTGTCTGGGTTGTTGCGGAGTGAGTCGATGGGTGTACGTTCAGGGGGGGAGAGGTTGGAGTGAGACAGGGGAGTGGAGAAGTTGAGGCGGTTGATGTCCCGCTGGCAGTTTTGAATAAAAAGGTCTAAAGCCGGAAGGCCATGAGGGGGGGTCCAAGAGGAGTGGGGTCCGTTGGAGATGGGAAAAAGGATCAACAATAGGGGGCGAGGACTCCTTCCCATGGAAGAACGCAGTGAGGCGGAGGCGACGGTAGAAGAGCTCCAAGTCTGGTGGGCGCGGAACTCATTGAGCTAATGGAATGTTGGCCTTCATAACAAGAGGACTTCAGTATAGGAGTAGAGAGGTTCTTCTGCAGTTGTATAGGGCTCTGGTGAGACCACATCAGGAGTATTGTGTACAGTTTTGGTCTCCTAATTTGAGGAAGGACATCCTTGTGATTGAGGCAGTGCAGCGTAGGTTCACAAGATTGATCCCTGGGATGGCGGGACGGTCATATGAGGAAAGCTTGAAAAAACTAGGCTTGTATTCACTGGAGTTTAGAAGGATGAGGTGTTATCTTATAGAAACTTATAAAATTATAAAAGGACTGGACAAGCTAGATGCAGGAAAAATGTTCCCAATGTTGGGCGAGTCCAGAACCAGGGGCCACAGTCTTAGAATAAAGGGGAGGCCATTTAAGACTGAGGTGAGAAGAAACTTTTTCACCCAGAGAGTTGTGAATTTGTGGAATTCCCTGCCACAGAGGGCAGTGGAGACCAAAACACTGGATGGATTTAAGAGAGAGTTAGATAGAGCTCTAGGGGCTAGTGAAGTCAAGGGATATGGGGAGAAGGCAGGCACGGGTTATTGATTGGGGACGATCAGCCATGAGGGGGGGAAACTTTAAAAAAAATCTATTCCCTGCACGGGAGACCCGACCTTTTCCCTGTCGGGTCTCCGTTGTCGTTGGGGCCTAGCTCCGTGGAGCGGCCTCCGACCGGGACGACCTGGGGGCTCCAGTCGCGGAGCCTGTGGAGCTGGCCGTCCTCGGAGCGCAGGGACTCGTTGCTGCTCACTCCGAAGCTCCAGCTGCAGCTGCAGACCCGTGGACTGTGATATCGGGAGCTTGCGGGTCCGGGTGAGAGACCGCTTTCTGGAGCTCCCGCAACGCAACTTCTCCCGCCCGTGTCGCGGGGTTGGAACGACCCGGAGCGGGGCCGTAAATCGCCCGGCGCGGCTTTAATGGCCGCGGGATATTCCAGCGCCCGCCGGGGGCTCCAACTTTGTGACTTTTGGACTGGAGCGGGGTCGTACACCGCCCGGCGCGGCCTCAACGGCCGTGGGACTTAACATTGCCCGCCTGGGGCTTCAACATCGCGAGAAAAATGGTGCAGGGGAGAGAAATGACTTTGCCTTCCATCACAGTGAGGAGGAGATTCACTGTGATGGATGTTTTTCTGTAAATTGAATTGTTTGTGTGTCGTGTAGGAATTGTTTTGTTTGTATGGCTGTGGAAACGGAGTTTCGTTTGAGCCTCTTTGAGGTTCAAATGACAAGAAATAAATCAATCAATGATCACAATGAATGGTGGTGCTGGCTCAAAGGGACGAATGGCCTCCTCCTGCACCTATTTTCTATGTTTCTGCGTTTCTTAATAAACAGACATGCACTTGCAAGCCATTGAGGCCTTTGCAATTGAAGCCCTGTTTTAATTGCCTGCTTTCTGCATATTTAATGTGGTCCTTCTTGAAGATAGGATTCACAGTTCAAAACAAACAGCGGACAAACAATACATGAGTTAATTGCCTGTCCTCATGCATATTTACTGTTTGGGCTTTTGGAGACAGGATTCAACCGTCAAACACATAACGTGTGAAAGTTGTATGCAACCTTACGTTTCCAGCTGCAAACCAAGTACAAACGTTTTATTTTATGCAAAATAAAAACCTTTCACATCAGTGAGACTGTCAATTTTATATTTGAAAAGGGAGGGAGAGGGAAAACGGGGAATTACAGACCAGTTAGTCTAACATCGGTAGTGGGAAAACTGCAAGAGTCAGTTATTAAAGATGGGATAGCAGCACATTTGGAAAGTGGTGAAATCATTGGACAAAGTCAGCATGGATTTATGAAAGGTAAATCATGTCTGACGAATCTTATATAATTTTTCGAGGATGTAACTAGTAGCGTGGATAAGGGAGAACCAGTCCAGGAGGATCGGGCCTGAGAACTTGATATTCAGGGTTATACATCCTATAGAAAGGACAAGGTACACAAAAATGCTGGAGAAACTCAGCGGGTGCAGCAGCATCTATGGAGCGAAGGAAATAGGTAACGTTTCGGGCCTATAGAAAGGACAGGCAGGTGGGCAGAGGAGGGGGGGTAGCTCTGCTGGTGAGGGAGGGAATTCAGTCCCTTGCGAGGGAAGACATAGGGACTGACGAGGTAGAGTCACTGTGGATTGAGTTGAGGAATTGTAAAGGCAAGAAGACACTAATTGGTGTTATTTACAGACCACCAAATAGTAGCCGGATGTAGGGTGTAAGTTGCAGCAGGAGTTAAAACTGGTATGTAACAAAGGTAATGCCACTGTGGTGATGGGGGATTTCAATATGCAGGTAGACTGGGAAAATCAGGTTGGTTCAGGACCCTAAGAAAGAGAGTTTGCCTCCGAGATGGATTCTTAGAGCAGCTTGTAATGGAGCCGACCAGAGAAAAGGCAATTCTGGATTTAGTGTTGTCCAATGAACCAGATATGATAAGAGAACTCGAGGTAAAGGAACCGCTTGGAGGTAGTGATCATAATATGATTAGTTTTAATCTGCAATTTGAGAAGGAGAAGGTTAAATCGGAAGTGTCAGTGATGCAGTTGAACAAAGGGGACTATGAAGGCATGAGAGGGGAGCTGGCCAAAGTAGACTGGAAAGGGATCCTCGTAGGAATGACGGTGGAACAGCAATGGCAGGAATTTCTGGGCATAATCCGAAGACACAGGATAATTTCATTCCAAAAAGGAAGAAAGATTCTAAGGGGAGTAGGAGGCAACCGTGGCTGACAAGAGAAGTTAGGGATAGAATAAAACTAAAATAAAAGATGTATAACACAGCAAAGAGTAGCCGGAAGCCAGAGGATTGGGAAACTTTTATAGGACAACAGAAGGAAACAAAACGGGCAATACGGGCTGAACAGATGAAGTACGAAGGGAAGATGGCCAGGAATATAAAGAAGGACAGTAAAAGCTTCTTTAGATATGTTAAGGGAAAAAGAGTAGCAAAGTCAAATGTGGGTCCCTTGAAGGCAGACACGGGTGAAATTATTATGGGCAACAAGGAAATGGCAGAAGAGTTGAATAGGTACTTCGGATCTGTCTTCACTAAGGAAGACACAAACAATCTCCCAGATGTACTGGAGGACAGAGGATCTAAGGGGGTAGAGGAACTGAAAGAAATTGTCATTAGGCGAGAAATAGTATTGGGTAGGCTGATGGGACTGATGGATGATAAATCCCCTGGGCCGGATGGTCTGCATCCCAGGGTCATCAGGGAGGTGGCTCTAGAAATAGTGGACGCATTGGTGATCATTTTCCAATGTTCAATAGATTAAGGAACAGTTCCTGTGGATTGGAGGATAGCTAATGTTATCCCACTTTTCAAGAAAGGAGCGGGAGAGAAAACGGGGAATTACAGACCGGTTAGCCTGACTTTGGTGGTGGGAAAGATGCTGGAGTCAATTATTAAAGAGGTAATAATGGGGCATTTGGATAGCAGTAAAAGGATTAGTCCAAGTCAACATGGATTTATGAAAGGGAAATCATGCTTGACCAATCTTCTGGAATTGTTTGAGGATGTGACAAGTAAAATGGATGAAGGGGAGCCAGTGGATGTAGTGTATCTTGACTTTCACAAAGCCTTTGATAAGGCCCGCACGCAAGACTGGTGACTAAAATTAGAGCACATGGTATTGGGGATAGGGTGTTGACATGGATAGAAAATTGGTTGGCAGACAGGAAACAAAGAGTAGGAGTGAACAGGTCCTTTTCAGAATGGCAGGCAGTGGCGAGTGGAGTGCCGCAAGGCTCGGTGTTGGGGCCGCAACTGTTTACCATATATATTAATGATTTGGAAGAGAGAATTAGGAGCAACACTAGCAAGTTGGGTGGCAGTGTGAACTGTGATGAGGATGTTAGGAGGTTGCAGGGTGACCTGGACAGGTTGAGTGAGTGGGCAGATGCGTGGCAGATGCAGTATAATACAGATAAATGTGAGGTTATTCACTTTGGCGGCAAAAACAAGGGGGCAGATTATTATCTCAATGAGGTTAGGTCAGAAAAGGGGGAGGTACAGCGAGACCTGGGTGTCCTTGTACACCGGTCACTGAAAGTTGGCGTGCAGGTACAGCAGGCAGTGAATAAAGCTAATGGAATATAGACAAAAGTGCTGGAGAAACTCAGCGGGTGCAGCAGCATCTATGGTGCGAAGGAAATAGGCAACGTTTCAGGCCGAAACCCTTCTTCAGACGGATGTAGGATGGGGGTGGAGGGGGGGAGGGGTGGGGAGAAGAAAGGAGAAAGGAAGAGGAGGAGCCCGAGGGCTGAGCGAGAGCTGAGAAGGGGAGGAGACAGCAAGGGCTACCGGATATTGGAGAAGTCAATGTTCATGCCACTAGGGTGCAAACTGCCCAAGCGGAATATGAGGTGCTGCTCCTCCAATTTCCGGTGGGCCTCACTCTGGCCATGGAGGAGGCACAGGGCAGAAAGGTCAGATTTGGAATGGGAGGGGGAGATGAAGTGCTGAGCCACCGGGAGGTCAGGTTGGTTAATGCGGACCGACCGGAGGTGTTCGGCGAAACGATCGCCAAGTCTACGCTTGGTCTCACCGATGTAGATCAGCTGACATCTAGACCAGCGGATGCAATAGATGAGGTTGGATGAGATGCAGGTGAACCTCTGTCGCACCTGGAACGACTGCTTGGGTCCTTGGATGGAGTCAAGGGGGGAGGTAAAGCGACAAGTGTAGCATCTCTTGCGGTTGCAAGGGAAAGTGCCCGGAGAGGGGGTAGTACGGGAGGGAAGGGAAGAATTGACGAGGGAGTTACGGAGGGAACGGTCTTTGCGGAAAGCAGACAGGGGGGTGATGGGAAGATGTGGCCAGTGGTGGGGTCACGTTGGAGGTGGCAAAAATGTCGGAGGACTATTTGTTGTATGTGACGGCTAGTGGGGTGAAAGGTGAGGACTAGGGGGACTCTGCCCTTGTTGTGAGTTGGGGGATGGGGAGAGAGAGCAGTGTTACGGGGTATAGAAGAGACCCTGGTGAGAGCCTCATATAGTAGGGGAGGGGAACCCCCGTTCCCTGAAGAATGAGGACATCTCCGATGCCCTGGTGTGGAACACCTCATCCTGGGAGCAGATGCAGCGTAGACGGAGGAATTGGGAATAGGGGATGGAGTCCTTACAGGAAGCAGGGTGGGAAGAAGTGTGGTCTAGATACCCATAGGGAGTCAGTGGGTTTATAGTGGATGTCGGTCAAAAGTCTATCACCTGCGATGGAGATAGTGAGGTCAAGGAATGGTAGGGAAGTGTCGGAAATGGTCCAGGTGTATTTGAGTGCCAAATGGAAGTTAGTGGTGAAATGGATGAAGTCAGTCAGTTGTGTGTGGGTGCAGGAGGTAGCACAATGCAGTCGTCGATGTAGCGAGGTAGAGGTCGGGGATGGGGCCCTGGTACGTATCGAACAAGGATTGTTCGACGTACCCTACAAAGAGGCAGGCGTAGCTGGGGCCCATGTGCGTGCCCATAGCTACACCTTGTATTTGGAGGAAATGGGAGGAGTCAAACGAGAAGTTATTAAGGGTAAGGACCAGCTCCGCTAGGCGGAGGAGAGTATCTGTAGACGGGGATTGGTTGGTTCTCCGGTCGAGGAAGAACCGGAGGGCTTTGAGACCATCCTGGTGGGGGATGGAGGTGTAGAGTGACTGGACGTCCATGGTGAAGATGAGGGGATGGGGCCTAGAGAATGGAATGCCCGGAGATGACGGAGAGTGTTTGAGGTGTCTTGAACATAGGTAGGGAGGGATTTAACCAGGGGGATAAGATGGAGTCGAGGTATGTGGAGTTGAGTTCGGTAGGGCACGAACAGGCAGAGACAATGGGTCTGCCGGGACAGTCAGGTTTGTGGATTTTGGGGAGAAGGTAAAATCGGGCCGTGCGGGCTGGGGAACGATGAGGTTGGAGACTTGGTCGGGCAGGGAGTCGGATTTGATGAAGTCAGTGATGGTGCTGGAGATAGTGGCCTGGTGCTCGTCAGTGGGGTCATGGTCCAGGGGTAAGTAGGAGGAGGTGTCCGAGAGTTGGCGCATGGCCTCAGCTTTGTAGAGATCGACGCGCCAGACTACCACGGCACCTCCCTTGTCGGTGGGTTTGATCAGCCTGTTTGGGTTGTTGCGGAGTGAGTCGATGGCTGTACGTTCAGGGGGGAGAGGTTGGAGTGAGACAGGGGAGTGGAGAAGTTGAGGGGGTTGATGTCCCGCTGGCAGTTTTAAATAAAAAGGTCTAAAGCCGGAAGGCCATGAGGGGGGGGGTCCAAGAGGGGGTCCGTTGGAGACGGGAAAAGGGGTCAACAAAAAGGGTGAGGACTCCTTCCCATGGAAGAACGCAGTGAGGCGGAGGCGACGGTAGAAGAGCTCCAAGTCTGGTGGGCGCGGAACTCATTGAGCTAATGGAATGTTGGCCTTCATAACAAGAGGACTTCAGTATAGGAGTAAAGAGGTTCTTCTGCAGTTGTACAGGGCTCTGGTGAGACCACATCTGAGTATTGTGTACAGTTTTGGTCTCCTAATTTGAGGAAGGACATCCTTGTGATTGAGGCAGTGCACAGCGTAGGTTCACGAGATCGATCCCTGGGATGGCGGGACTGTCATATGAGGAAAGATTGAAAAGACTAGGCTTGTATTCACTGGAGTTTAGAAGGATGAGGGGTTATCTTATAGAAACTTATAAAATTATAAAAGGACTGGACAAGCTAGATGCAGGAAAAAATGTGCCCAATGTTGGGCGAGTCCAGAACCAGGGCCACAGTCTTAGAATAAAGGGGAGGCCATTTAAGACTGAGGTGAGAAGAAACTTTTTCACCCAGAGAGTTGTGAATTTGTGGAATTCCCTGCCACAGAGGGCAGTGGAGACCAAAACACTGGATGGATTTAAGAGAGAGTTAGATAGAGCTCTAGGGGCTAGTGGAATCAAGGGATATGGGGAGAAGGCAGGCACGGGTTATTGATTGGGGACGATCAGCCATGATCACAATGAATGGTGGTGCTGGCTCGAAGCGACGAATGGCCTCCTCCTGCACCTTATTTTCTATGTTTCTGCGTTTCTTAATAAACAGACATGCACTTACAACCCATTGAGGCCTTTGCAATTGAAGCCCTGTTTTAATTGCCTGCATTCTGCATATTTAATGTGGTCCTTCTTGAAGATAGGATTCACAGTTCAAAACAAACAGCGGACAAACAATACATGAGTTAATTGCCTGTCCTCATGCATATTTACTTCTTGGGCTTTTGGAGACAGGATTCAACTGTCAAACACATAACGTGTGAAAGTTGTCTGCAACCTTACGTTTCCAGCTGCAAACCAAGTACAAACGTTTTATTTAATGCAAAATAAAGACCTTTCACATCAGTGAGACTGTCAATTATATTTTTGAAAAGGGAGGGAGAGGGTAAACGAGGAATTACAGACCAGTTAGTATAACATCGGTAGTGGGAAAACTGCAAGAGTCAGTTATTAAAGATGGGATAGCAGCACATTTGGAAAGTGGTGAAATCATTGGACAAAATCAGCATGGATTTATGAACGGTAAATCATGTCTGACAAATCTTATAGAATTTTTCGAGGATAGATACATAGAAACATAGAAAATGGGTGCAGGAGTAGGCCATTCGGCCCCGAGCCTGCACCGCCATTCAATATGATCATGGCTGAATCCAACTCAGTATCCTGTACCTGCCTTCTCTCCATACCCCTGATCCCTTTAGCCACAAGGGCCACATCTAACTCCCTCTTAAATATAGCCAATGAACTGGCCTCAACTACCTTTTGTGGCAGAGAATTCCACAGATTCACCACTCTCTGTGTAAAAAATATTTTTCTCATCTCAGTCCTAAAAGATTACCCCTTTATCCTTAAACTGTGACCCCTTGTTCTGGACTCCCCCAACATCGGGAACAATCTTCCTGCATCTAGCCTGTCCAACCCCTTAAGAATTTTGTAAGTTTCTATAAGATCCCCCCTCAGTCTTCTAAATTCTAGCGAGTACAAGCCGAGTCTATCCAGTCTTTCCTCATACGAAAGTCCTGACATCCCAGGAATCAGTCTGGTGAACCTTATCTGTACTCTCTCTATGGCAAGAATGTCCTTCCTCAGATTAGGAGACCAAAACTGTTTCTATGTTGGGCTGATGATGCCCCAATATATCAGAATGCACTCACATGTGCATCCTGGTAAACATAGAAACATAGAAACATAGAAAACAGGTGCAGGAGAAGGCCATTCGGCCCTTCGAGCCAGCACCGCCATTCATTGTGATCATGGCTGATCGTCCCCTATCAATAACCTGTGCCTGCCTTCTCCCCATATCCCATGACTCCACCAGCCCCTAGAGCTCTATCTAACTCTCTCTGAGCCAAATCACCCAGGCATGTACACACATAGGCACAGACACATACATACCCACACATACACACAGACAGATACATATACACACAGACACATACATAACCACACATACACACAGACAGATACATATACACACAGACACATACATATCCACACATACACACAGACAGATACATATACACACATACACACATGTACGTATACACATACACAGACAGATACATATACACACATACACACATGTACGTATACACATACACAGACAGATACATATACACACATACACACATGTACGTACACACATACACACAGACAGATACATACACACATGTACGTACACACATACATACATACGCACATGCATGTATACAAACACACAGTACACACATACTTACATGCACATATATGAAAACACAGGTGCATACATGCATAAGTATGAACTCACAAGTACACATACATATACACAGTTGCAAGTCCACATGCAGTTGTGCATACACATGTACGTATATACATAAATGCACACATGCATACACACACGTGTATAAACACACACAAGCACATGTGCACGCACATGCATGTACATATGCATGTATACACATGTACATGCACACACAAATATGCATTTGGATATAAACAGGCACAGTCGCACATACATACACATGATGTACATGTACATGCACATACGTAGACATGTACATGCACATGTATGCTAACACACATCAGTACACACATGTACATACATACACATGTTTATACGTGTATAATGTGTAGTACATGTGTACATATATGCATGTATGTATACACGTGCATGTGTGCATGTGTGCTGGTGCATGTGATTATATGTGAGTGCATCTGTTTCTGTGGGACTGTGTGTATACATGCATATATGTGTGTATTTGCATACCTATGCATAGTTATGTCTATGTGTACTACTTATGTGTGTACATGCACACAAATGTGTATTTACACATGTACTGACGTACGTACACGCATGTATACATATGCACGTATGTATATTCCATGTACATATGCATGTACCAACACACACATACACACGCAGGTACCAAGATGCATGTACACATATACATGCAGGTTCAAACACAGGGCTGTCCGGCCCACTCCAGAGACTGCTGCTTGTATTTATTTCCCAGTGACCACAGTTCGGCTGAGATGAGGGCAGCAGGATCCCTACTTCACGGCTTGGCGGCGCGGGCAGAGTCCGCTCAACAACACGGGTTGTCTCGTCATGAACCTCATTCAACCTCAGTCATGTTCCATTTTGGCAAGAGTGCAACACCAACCTGGAACAGTGGAGATACAGAGTGCTGGAGTAACTCAGCAGGTCAGGCAGCATCTGTGGAGAACATGGATAGGTGACGTTTCACAGAGTGCTGGAGTAACTCAGCGGGTCAGGCAGCATCTGTGGAGAACATGGATAGGTGACGTTTTGTGTCAGAACCCTTCTTCAGACCAAGTTAAACACAAAGTGTTGGAGTAACTCAGCGGGTCAGGCAGCATCTGTGGAGAAATAGGATAGGTGATGTTATTGGACTGGACCCTTCTTCAGTTTGCAGATTAGCAGTCTGAAAGTTACTGACCAGAACTATCACCTATCCATGTTCTCCAGAGATGCTGCCTGGCCCTCTGAGTTACTCCAACACTTTGTGACTTTTTTGTTAACAAGCAGCTGAAATTCCTTGTGTCTACATACAACAGTACAGGCCCTCTGGCCCACAGTCTGTGCCAAATATGATGTCAAGTCCAAATCTCTTTCACCTGCACATGATTTCATGCTCTGGTTTCCTCCCACACTCCAAAGACGTACAGGTTTGTAGGTTAATTAGCTTTGGTAATTTGATAATTGTAAAATTGTCCCTTGTGTGTGGGGTGGTGCTAGTGTACGGGATGATTGCAGGTCAGTGTGCACACAGTGGGCGGAAGGGCCTGTTTCTGTGCTATATGTCTAAACTAAAACTAAAAGGTTGTTTCCACTAGTGAGAGAGTCTAGGACCAGAGGGAACAGCCTCGGAATAAAAGTATGTACTTTAGAAAGGAGATGAGAAGGAATTTCTTTAGCTAGAGGGTGGTGAATGTGGAATTCAATGCCACAGAAGGTTTTGGAGGCCATCATTGGATATTTTTAAAGCGGAGATTGACAGGTTCTCGATTAGTAAGGTCATCAAGGGTTAAGGGGAAAAGGCAGGAGAATGGGGTTGAGAGGGAAAGATAGATCAGCCATGATCAAACATAGAAACATAGAAACATAGAAAATAGGTGCAGGAGTAGGCCATTCGGCCCTTCGAGCCTGCACCGCCATTCAATATGGTCATGGCTGATCATCCAACTCAGTATCCTGTACCTGCCTTCTCTCCATACCCCCTGATCCCTTTAGCCACAAGGGCCACATCTAACTCCCTCTTAAATATAGCCAATGAACTGGCCTCAACTACCTTCTGTGGCAGAGAGTTCCACAGATTCACCACTCTCTGTGTAAAAAATGTTTGTCTCATCTCGGTCCTAAAGGATTTCCCCTTTATCCTTAAACTGTGACCCCTTGTCCCTCTATGGCAAGAATGTCTTTCCTCAGAACGGTGGAGTTTCAGAGGGTCGAACATCCTAATTCTGCTCTTATGTCTTATCATCTTTTCTGACAAAGTGAAATGGCAGCAATGAATCAACAGACAATCAACTACTGCCCCCAGGTGGATATCATCATGTGTGCAACAAACATTGATTGGCCACTGGTGGGTCAATGTGGTAATTGGGTAGATTGGAGCTGATTAGGGTATTGCCAGCTGCTGTGTATAAAAGGGGGAGTTGTGTGGGTGAGTGAGTGCAGTTGTCCTGGGCTGACGTTGGGACATGTCGAGTCCCACCTTGCAAGCGGTGCTCTTGGTCGAGGCAGGGAGTCTTCTCTTGTGTCTGAGGTGAGTGAGAACACTATTGCTTTCTCTTAAAGTGTTTGTGTCTTTGATTAATTCTCCAGACTTGTTATATATTCTCTTGTTATATTCCTCTTGTTATATACATAACATAACATATATATATTACAAGAGAATATGTAACAAGTCTGGAGAATTAATCAAAGACAGAAAACTATTCTCATTGGTGAGTGTGGAGGATATATATATAGATATATATATTCTTCCTCCACACTCACCAATGAGAATAGTTTTCTGTCGGCGGCTTCCCCGTAAAGAATTTAATTGGCTTGAGCCCATCGCGCACTATTTATAATGGCAATGTGGACAAAAATGCTGGAGAAACTCAGCGGGCGAGGCAGCATCTTTGTCTGAGTTTGACTCTTCTACAGACTCGAGCATTTCTCCAGCATTTTTGTCTATCGCTCTGGAGATGCTGCCTCACCCGCATTCACATTCCCGTGCAGATGCCGGTGTGATCGGTGAGAGACACCTCCCGCTTCACCCTCATCTGTGTCCGGCGGCTCTGTCCATCCACACCGTATGGAGTTTTAACCCCGGCCAGGAGCGGGGATGAATCTCGGGCTATAGGGGGGTTGCACTGGGTGATAGGGCTTGATGCACGGAGCCACTCAATCCATCTGGAGGACATCGCAGCTTCAGATATATGTTATTAATGCAAGAAACGCGTACTTTCTACCTGTTAAAACCCGCCAAAATGTTGAATTGTTGCGCTATAATTACTGTGGAAGTCGGGTAACTGTGAGAGACATTTATCCTGTGAGACATTTACCCAACTTCAGAATTCCAAAAGTGAAGCGAAATGACGGTAGATAGAAGCGAGAGCTGAAGGGACAACAGCTAAAGTGCTTGGCGAACATTGGCCGTTTGCTCACTGCATTTCATCAACAGTAAGGCATTATTTGTGTTTTTTCTTGATTCCTTTGGCATCTACAAAGTTTCAGAAGTGATAAATCTGGCTGTAAAAGTTTAAAACCGCCCATGGTTCTCAAGTGGGTTTTTACATACAAAAATAAAACGCCTCTGAAGCAAAATTTACAGCCAGATTTATCACGTCTGAGACTTTTTAGATACCAAAGGAATCAAGAAAAAAACACAATTAATGCCTTACTGTTGATGAAATGCAGTGAGCAAACGCGATAATTCCCAATATTTCCAATTCCGATATCTGCACGGCCAATGTTCGCCAAGCACTTTAGCTGCTGTTGTCCCTTCAGCTCTCGCTTCTCTTTACCTTCATTTCGCTTCACTTTTGGAATTCTGAAGTTGGGTACATGTCTCTCACACTTACCCCGACTACCACAATTATTTACAGCGAAATAATTCACCATTTTGGGGGTTTTAACAGGTAGGAAAGTACATGTTTCTTGTATTAACAACATATACCGGAAGCTGCGATGTCCTCCAGATGGATTAAGTGGCTCTGTGCGTCAAGCCCTATGACCCAGTGACGTTACGTGCAACCCCCTATAACCCACTTGAGTACCATGGACGATTTTTAAATTTTACAGCCAGATTTCTCACTTGTGAAACTTTGTAGATGCCAAAGGAATTAAGAAAAAACACAATTAATTCCTTAGTTGATGAAATGCAGTGAGCAAACGGCCAATGTTCGCCAAGCACTCTGGCTGTTGTTGTCCCTTCAGCTCTCGCTTCTATCTACCGTCATTTCTCCTCACTTTTTGAATTCTAAAGTAGGCTAAATGTCTCTCACGCTTATCCCGATTTCCACAATTATTTACAGCGCAAAAATTAACAATTTCGGGGGGGGGGTTTAACGGGCCCGCTACGCTGGAAACAATGGTAAGTGCTTACCTGCAGTTCATTGCGTGTAATCCACTTGGTGTAGCGTAGCAACAGTACAGGTCATGGGTCGTGACCCCACTGCCGTGAAACCTCCCTATAGCTCCGATGCCTGACCCCCGGGTCATTGACCCTCACCCCCCCCCAGACTCCTGGGTCACTGTCCCTCACCCCCCAGACCCCTGGGTCACTGTCCCTCACCCCCCCCAGACTCTTGGGTCACTGTCCCTCACCCCCCCCCCAGACCCCCGGGTCACTGTCCCTCACCCCCCCCCCCCCCAGACCCCCGGGTCACTGTCCCTCACCCCCCCCCCCAGACCCCTGGGTCACTGTCCCTCACCACCCCCCCCAGACCCCCGGGTCACTGTACCTCACCCCCCACCCCCAGACCCCCGGGTCACTGTACCTCACCCCCCCCAGACCCCCGGGTCACTGTCCCTAACCCCTTCCTCCCCCCCCCCCCAGACCCCCGGGTCACTCTCCCTCACCCCTCCCCCCCCAGACCCCCGGGTCACTGTCCCTCAACCCCCCCAGACCCCGGGTCACTGTCCCTCAACCCCCCCAGACCCCGGGTCACTATCCCTCAACCCCCCCCCACCCAGACCCCCGGGTCACTGTCCCTCACCACCCCCCCCCCCCCAGACCCCCGGGTGACTGTACCTCACCCCCCCCCCCCCCCCAGACCCCTGGGTCACTGTCCCTCACCACCCCCCCGAAGAAAGATTTGATAACTGGGATTGTATTCTCTGCAGCAACAGAGATGAAGAAAATCCTTAGTTGAGGTGAATAATATTATGAGAATAGGACCTGTTTTGCTTAACAAAGAGTGCAAGAAGGAACTGCAGATGGTGGTTTAAACTGAAGATAGACACTAAAAGCTGGGATAACTCAGCAGGACAGGCAGCATCTCTGGAGAGAAAGAATAGGTGATGTTTCGGGTTGAGACCTTCAGACTGAAGAGGCTGAAAACCAGCCATAAAACACAATGACTGGAGATGTGTGTTATCCAATTAAGGACAGAAATCAGAATCGTGTGTTCATCTTTATTGACGTGACGCCATAATAAATATATAACAGAAAAAAAGAATTTAATGGGGTGGCGCAGCGGTAGAGTTGCTGCCTTGCAGCACCACAGACCCAGATTTGATCCTGACTACGAGTGCTGTCTGTACAGTATTTGTACATTCTCCTTATGACCACATGGTTTTCTCTGGATATTCCGGTTTCTCCTACATCCGAAAGAAGTGCAGGTTTGTACGTTAATTGGCTTCTGTAAATTGTCCCTGGCGTGTAGGATACAACTGGTGTATGGTAGATTACTGGTCGGTGTGGACTTGGTGGGCAGAAGGGCCTGTTTCCATATGGTTTACATATATATCTTAATTTCATTGAACCATGCACGGTTGAATATGTGGCATTATTTTTTCTAAGGGTAAGGTTGATTTATTTGTGCAGAACAGTGATGGAAGTCTGACTCCTCTTGCCTTGCTTCGATGTTTTTGTTTCTATCTCTATATATATATGTATAGCAGCATGAATTATAATCTGATTTCCATACATGAATATACTAAGGTCATTCATGTGCTGCACCTGTTGATCAGAGCCTGGCTCTACTGTGGAATGTTATTAGGAATGTAATTTAGCCTAATCTAATTTAGACTCACTACAGTATGCACCAGATTGCACAATTTCAAGGTGAAAAATGCAAAAGCTCCCTACCATGAGAGGGAGGGACACCACCCCCACCCTCACCCCCCCCTCACCCCCCACCCCCCTCGGTCGCTACGCTCCCTCACAATTTCTCACACAACTCTCACCCAATGTTGGCAGCCCTGTCTCTGGTACAAAAAACTAGCATCTGCAGTTCTTTGTTTCTCCATTTTACTGTTCAATGTTGTCAGTGATAACTGTTATTGGTTGATGCACAATGTGGAACAGATGCAGGGATAATGTAGAATATTGGGCTGAAGAGGACTGAGGGGCATTCTTATTGTGAACCCAATGATTTGGAACAATTGGTCTGCTGTGGATTGGAGTAAGGATGTATAAAATTCCCCGATCTGATCTGTCTCAATGTTTGGAGACCCTTGGAAAGGGTGCAGTCAAGATTTATGAGGATATTGCCAAGAATTGTTGTTGAGGTTCCATTTGCTTCATGAAGGCAGTGGCAAGAATGAATTTGTCTCCTGGATAGATGTCCAATTGTGTTTTAATTGGGGCCCTTTATGAAAACTGGTTTTCAGTTGATGACTAATTGTTATGATTAAGAAGACAGCAAGGAATTTAAAGTGGATCTACATTGTACTTGGTTGAGGAAAGTTAATGTGAACTAGTTGTTAACCACTTGTGTGAAATGGTTAATGTTAACTACCCTAATCACAGCTTGTTTATTGTGAATTCTTATGAAGGACTTTCAGGTGAAAGGAATCTGTGATGTGTTGAGTGGTCATTCATTGAGCTTTGGACTGGACAGACTGTTGTAAAGATATTTGGATACTCTTGCTCAAAAGACAAAATGCTGGAGTAACTCAGCGGGTCAAAGTCAGCATCTGTGGAGAACATGGATAGGTGACATAGAAACATAGAAAATAGGTGCAGGAGGAGGCCATTCGGCCCTTTGAGCCAGCACCGCTATTCACTGTGATCATGGCTGATCATCCCCAATCTGTACGCCGTTCCTGCCTTCTCCCCATATCTCCTGACTCCGCTATTTTTAAGAGCCCTATCTAGCTCTCTCTTGAAAGTATCCAGAGAACCTGCCTCCACTGCCCTCTGAGGCAGAGAATTCCACAGACTCGCCACTCTCTGTGTGGAAAAGTGTTTCCTCGTCTCTGTTCTAAATGGCTTACTCCTTATTCTTAAACTGTGGCCTCTGGTTCTGGACTCGCCCAACATTGGGAACATGTTTCCTGCCTCTAGCGTGTCCAAGCCCTTAACAATCTTATATGTTTCAATGAGATCCCCTCTCATCCTTCTAAACTCCAGAGTGTACAAGCCCAGCTGCTCCATTTTCTCAGCATATGACAGTCCCGCCATCACGGGAATTAACCTGGTGAACCTACGCTGCACTCCCTCAATAGCAAGAATGTCCTTCCTCAAATTAGGGGACCAAAACTGCACACAATACTCCAGGTGCGGTCTCACTATGGCTCTGTACAACTGCAGAAGGACCTCTTTGCTCCTATATTCGATTCCTCTTGTTATAAAGGTCAACATGCCATTCGCTTTCTTCACTGCCTGCTGTACCTGCATGCTTACTTTCATAGACTGATGAACAAGGACCCCCAGATCCCGTTGTACTTCCCCTTTTCCCAACTTGACGCCATTTAGATGGTAATCTACCTTTTTTTGCTACCAAAGTGGATAACCTCACATTTATCCGCATTAAACTTCATCTGCCATGCATCTGCCCACTCCCCAACCTGTCCAAGTCACCCTGCATTCTCATAGCATTCTCTTCACAGTTCACACTGCCACCCAGCTTTGTGTCATCTGCAAATTTGCTAATGTTACTTTGAATCCCTTCATCCAAATCATTGATGTATATTGTAAATAGCTGCGGTCCCAGCACTGAGCCTTGCGGTACCCCACTAATCAATGCCTGCCATTCTGAAAGGGACCCGTTAATCCCTACTCTTTGTTTCCTGTCTGCCAACCACTTCTCTATCCATGTCAGCACTCTTCCTTCTAAACTCCAGTGAATACAAGTCTATTCTTTTGAATCTTTCCTCATGTGACAGTCCCGCCATCCCAGGGATCAATCTCGCGAACATACGCTGCACTGCCTCAATCACAAGGATGTCCTTCCTCAAAATAGAAGACCAAAACTGGACACAATACTCCAGATGTGGTCTCACCAGAGCCCTGTACAACTGCAGAAGAGCCTCTATACTGAAATCCTCTTGTTAGAGTGATGGGAACCCCCTCTTTCCCTGCACTCCCCACCCTGGTGATAGGAACCCCCTCTTTCCCAGCATGCCCCCCACCCTGGTGATGGGAACCCCACACTTTGCATGCCCCCCACCCTGGTGATGGGAACCCCCTCTTTCCCTGCACTCCCCACTCTGGTGATAGGAACCCCCTCTTTCTGAGCACCTCACCCTGGTGATGGAAACCCCCTCTCCCCCCCCACCCCGGTGATTGGAACCCCCTCTTTCCCTGCACCCCCCACCCTGGTAATGGGAACCCCATCTTTCCCTGCACCCCACACCCTGGTGATGGGAAACCCATCTTTCCCTGCACCCCCACCCTGGTGATGGGAACCCCCTCTTTCACTGCATCCCCCCCACCCTGGTGATGGGAACCCACTCTTTCCCTGTACCCCCCCCCACCCTGGTGATGGGAACCCCATCCTTCCCTGCACTCCCCACCCTGGTGATGGGAACTCCCTCTTTCCCTGCACCCCCACCCTGGTGATGGGAACCCCCTCTTTCCCTGCACCCCCACCTTGGTGATGGGACCCCCCTCTTTCCCTGCACCCCCCACCCTGGTGTGAACACTTCCCTCAACACCTTGGTCACTCTGCTCCTTCCCTGTGTATGCTCACCTCCCAAACCAGTCTCATATTTCACTCTATCCACTTCCACCCGTATCCCTCCCTCCAGCTTTATGTTTCACTTCTCATCTGTTGCACCTTTTGTCTCCTTGTCACCCCTAGCCAATGTCACAACCCATCACCCTCTCACCCTGTATCCACTAATCACACAACAGGCTTTGTCCTGCTCCCACCTCTTTCCCACTTTCTCAACCCAACTCCATCAGTCTGAAAGGGTCCCAACAAGAAACAACAGCATCTGTCCATTCCCTTTGTGGTCGGGTAGATGGTGCCTGATCTGCCAAGTACCTCCAGCACTTGTTTTGGACCAGGTTACATCCCCCTGGTTAAAGTAATCCTAGTTGGCTGCTGTTGCAGGGAAAGTAGTTTAATGTTGATGACACTTGAAGTCTCATTACAAATTATCAATCCTGCCGTTCACCCTACTGTAGTTTTGGAATTTGTCTAAATCTACATTTGGTTTGAGTGTGTTTGTTGCCAGAATCCATTTCTTCTCCTCTCTGCTCTTTTGTGAAGGTGACCAATTAGTGTTAGTTTCATTTCCACTTTCTCTACCCTTCTCCATCAGTCTGAAGAAGGATCCCAACCTGAAACATCTGTCCATTCCCTTTGCAGGCAGGCAGATGTTGCCTGACCCACTGAGTACCTCCAGCACTTTGTTTTAGACCAGGTTACATCCCCTGGTTAAAGTAATCCTAGTTGGCTGCTGTTGCAGGGAAAGTAGTTTAATGTTCATGACACTTGTTTTGAACTCATTAAAATTAGGTAATCTTGCCCCTTCCATTCACCCAACTGTAGCTTTGTTTGGAATTGGTCTAAATCTATATTTGGTTTAGTACGTTTGTGTCTGTTGCCAGAATCCATTTCCTCTCCTCTCTGCTCCTTTCTAAAGGGGTGACCAATTAGTGTTAGTTTCCACCCAGGATCTCCAAAGACTGGGTCCTCTGATGCAGGAAGAGTCTGCCAGGGTTAGACTGTCTTCCCCATTCTGCCAAATGTTGCATAAACTGGGCCAAACTTCACTATTGTTCCTTTATCTGTACGTCTCATTTAATTCAAAGTATTTATTTGTCAGTTCAAGTAGTATCTGGTTTGTCATGGTGTGTTTCTCCAGATATTTGAACTGCCTGTATGCTCCTATCTGTTTCTGTTTGTGCACAGGGTCTCAATGTCCATGGTAAAGGGCACAATATCAGGGCAGTGTCAGGGAGAACACGACATGTGACATGGTACGTTTCACATTTAGAGACACAGCGCGGAAACAGGCCCTTTGGCCCACCGAGTCTTCACCGACCAGCGATCCCCGCACATTAACACTATCCTACACACACTAGGGACAATGTTGCATTTATACCAAGTCAATTAACCTACAAACTTGCACATCTTTGAATAGAAACATAGACAATAGGTGCAGGAGGAGGCCATTCGGCCCTTCGAGCCCGCACAGCCATTCAATATGATCATGGCTGATCATCCAACTCGGTATCCTGTACCTGCCTTCTCTCCATACCCCCTGATCCCTTTAGCCACAATGGCCACATCTAACTCCCTCTAAAATATAGCCAATGAACTGGCCTCAACTACCCTCTGTGGCAGAGAATTCCACAGATTCACCACTCTGTGTAAAAAATGATTTTCTCATCTCAGTCCTAAAATACTTCCCCCTTATCCTTAAACTGTGACCCCTTGTTCTGGACTTCCCCAACATCGGGAACAATCTTCCTGCATCTAGCCTGAAGATCTCTGAGAAAACCCACTTGGTCACTGGGAGAATGTACAAACTCCGTACAGAACCCGTGTCTCTGGTGCTGTAAGGCAACAACTCTGCCACTGTGCTGCCCTTCAACAAAGCTGGCATGTTGCTGTGCCAGGGAATTACAGTAGTCAATGTATTCTGCTACCCTGTAGGGTTCACTACAATCCTTTCAATGGTTGATCCTGTTTCTCACGACATTTAATCTCAATTGGAATCTCTTCCTCTCTAGATGTCCAGTGTGAAGGAGGATGTCGGCAGACTTCAAATCACTAACATGACATTGGTTTGTTTTGTATAAAACTTGTTCTATGTGAATATGGTTATGGAGTTGGTACAAAGGTAAGGCCCCTGTTTAGAACCTTCTCTTGGGCTTCAGTGTGGATGAAGGTTTGGGAAAGATTAACAATTGTTTTCTCTAATTGGGCTCAGCCTGTCTCAGCTTGGGGCCCACTTTAGTTTGAAGATTACATTTCCCCTCTCCCTCGTTAAGGTTTATTCACTAAAGTTGTGGTCTGGGCCTACTTGAAGGAGTTTAACAGGGATCACTGGTATGTACTTGTGTCTCTATTTAGTAGTGAGTTTCTGCCTGTACCTGGGGCTGTTGGTCAGGGTGGGGACAGTGAGGGGGATGTATGGGGGGTGAGATATTGGTTCCACATGCCAATGTGGTGGATTCCCCTCCACCAGCATGACACCAATGATCACCTGCTCCTGTCAGCACTTGACTGGATGGCTCTGCCTTCTGTCTCTGGACTTTGTGTGTGTGTACTTGTGCTTGAGGAAACGATGACCTGAAGACTCGTCCAATCTGAGGTCTTGGCTGGGGAACGGCCACTTTGGTCTGACCCATGAGATCATTACCCTTGTCCAAATCCACTTGCCTTCATTAGACTCCCCATTTCCTCATAGTCTTGGCCTTCATCCTAACAAGGATTTATCTGGGCTTTGGCCATGCCATGGAACAAATAAAAACTGCTCGCAGAACTCAGCGGGTCAGGCAACATCTGTAGAGGAAATGGACAGATGACTTAGCTTGGAAGCCTTCAGGCTGGAGTAGTGGGAGAAGGTTGGAAAAGGGAAATGGGGCAAAGCTTGGCAAGTGATGGGTGGATGCAGGTGAAGGGATGAATTGCAGATGGTGGAGAAAAGGACAGAGGTGAAAATGTGACAAAACATTCCAGAGGTGTGAAATGTAAAGCTGGAGCGAGGTATGCGGGTGTAATGGGATGGGTCTGCGGGTGTAATTGGACGGGTGTAATGGGACCAGAAGGGATAAAAGGGAATGTGATTTCGAGATGGGGATGAGTGTACTGATGAAGGGACACCCACTCTTTCCCTACACTCCCCACCCTGGTGTGCACCTCACTCAACACTCCAGTCACCCTACTCCTTTCCCCTCTAATGTACGCTCATCCTTGTCCCATATTCCCCTCTTTCCCAGATCCCTCCCTCTGGCTTTCCATGTCACACCTACATAGACATAGACATAGAAAGTAGGTGCGAGAGTAGACCACCAGGCCCATCGAGCCCGCACCGCCATTCGCTCATGGCTGAACACTAAACAGACACCCTTACCCACAAACAGTAGACACAAGACACAGAACACAAGACACTACCCTCCCCTTTATATCGCTATCACCCCTCTCCACCCCAAGAACCGCGTGATCTCCTGGGGGAGGCAAAAAACCGGATAAAAACCCAGGTTCAATTCGGGGAAAAAATCCGGGAAATTCCTCTCCGACCCCAATCCAGGCGATCGACACTTGTCCAGGAGATCACTCGGGTCTTACTATACTAACCATACCTAGGTCCATATCCCTGCCCTCTCCCCGTAGCCCCTTATCCCCTTGGCAGCTAAAAAAACATCTATTTTAGACTTAAACATATTTAATGTTTCTGCTTCCACTGCTCCCTGGGGCAGTGAATTCCATAAATTAACCACCCTCTGGGTGAAGAAGTTCTTCCTCATCTCAGTTTTAAAAGAGCCCCCTCTTATTCTACAACTATGTCCCCTAGTTCTAGTTTCCCCGATCATTGGGAACATCCTCGGTGCATCCACCCGATCAAGGCCCCTCACGATCTTATATGTTTCAATGAGATCGCCTCTCATTCTTCTAAACTCCAAAGAGTAGAGTTCCAGCCTACTTAACCTTTCCTCATATGTCAATCCCCTCATTGCAGGAATTAATCTTGTAAACCTTCGCTGCACTGCCTCCAGGGCCAGTACATCCTTTCTTAAGTATGGACCCCAGAACTGTACACAGTATTCCAAATGTGGTCTCACTAATACTGTGTACAGCTGCAGCAAGACCTCCGTGTTTTTATACTCAATCCCCCTAGCAATAAAGGCCAAAACTCCATTGGCCTTCCTGATTGCTTGCTGCACCTGCATACTAACTTTTAGTGATTCATGTACTACTACCCCTAGATCCCTTTGCGTTGCATTACAACGCAGCTCCACCTCATTTAGAAAATAACTTGCCCTATCATTTTTTTTCCCAAAGTGAATGACTTCACATTTATTAGTATTAAATTTCATCTGCCAAGTTGTTGCCCACTCACCTAGCTTATCTATATCCTTTTGCAGACTCTTCCTATCCTCCTCATCCCCTACTTTTCCTCCCATTTTTGTATCGTCCGCAAATTTTGATATATTACACTTGGTTCCCTCCTCCAAATCATTTATATAAATTGTAAACAACTGGGGTCCCAGCACCGACCCTTGCGGAACCCCGCTAGTTACCGGTTGCCATCCCGAGTATGAACCATTTATCCCCACTCTCTGCTTCCTATTTGTTAGCCAATCCTCTACCCATGCTAATATATTGCCCCCAATCCCATAATTTTTTATTTTTAGCAATAGTCTCTTATGTGGCACCTTGTCAAAAGCCTTTTGGAAGTCCAAGTATACCACATCCACCGGTTCCCCTTTATCCACCCGGGTTGTTACTTCCTCAAAGAATTCGAGCAGATTCGTTAAACAGGACTTCCCCTTCACAAAACCATGCTGGTTCTGTCCGATGAAGTCATGTTTATCCAAGTGCCCCGTTAGTGTTTCTTTAATAATTGTCTCTAACATTTTACCCACCACCGATGTTAGACTAACCGGTCTATAGTTACCCGCCTTCTGTTTACTTCCTTTTTTAAATATAGGTGTTACATTGGCCATTTTCCAATCCACTGGGACCGTTCCTGCCTCCAGGGAGTTTTGGAAAATTATCACCAATGCATCCACAATCCCCACCGCTATCTCCCTCAAGACCCTTGGATGTAATCCATCAGGCCCAGGGGATTTATCCTCCTTCAGTCTCATTAATTTCCCTAATACCACCTCCTTGGTGATCTTAATAGTATTTAGCTCCTCCATTCCTACCGCCCCCTGTTTATCCAGCGTTGGAATATTTTTTGTGTCTTCTATGGTGAAGACTGATACAAAATACTCGTTTAATGCCTTTGCCATTTCCATGTTCCCCACCAACAACTCTCCAGTCTCACCCTCCAATGGACCAACGTTCACCTTAGCCACCCTTTTTCTTTTTATATAGCTATAAAAACTCTTACTATTAGTTTTTATGTTGTTCGCTAAATTCCTTTCATAGTCTATTTTCCCCGTCTTAATTAATCTCTTAGTTATTTTTTGCTGACCTTTAAATGCTTCCCAATCCTCTACCCTCCCACTATCTCTAGCTACCTTATATGCCCTTGCCTTCAGCCGAATACTATCCTTTATAGTTTTACTGAGCCATGGCTGACTGTTCTTTCCCTTACCCCTTTTTTTCTTCATAGGAATAAATTTTTCTTGAAGGTTATACAGTAGATCCTTAAACGTACACCACTGCTCATGTACCGTCTTATTCTTGAGTCTGCTATCCCAGTCAACTTTGATCAGCTCAGTCCTCATACCTTCATAATCCCCTTTATTTAGACTAAGTACCCTAGCCTGAGTTTCAACCTGCTCTCCTTCTATTTGAATATGGAATTCGACCATATTGTGGTCACTTGTTCCCAACGAGTCCCTAACTATGACATTTTTAATTAATCCTGCTTCATTACACAGGACCAGATCCAAAATTGCCTCCCTCCTTGTCGGTTCTGTGACATACTGTTCTAGGAACCCGTCTCTAATACATTCTATAAACTCTTCCTCTAGTCTACCCTGCCCAGTTTGGTTTGCCCAATTAATATGAAAATTGAAGTCCCCCATGATTACAGCAGTTCCCTTTTTACATGCGTCAACTATTTGCAGATTTATGTTCTGACTAACAGCGTCACAGCTATTTGGAGGTCTATAAATTACACCCACTAGTGTTTTTTTCCCTTGTTATTCTCTATCTGTACCCAAGCTGTTTCACTATCCTGATCCTTCAACGCAATATCCTTCCTCTCTATTGCCGTTATTCCCTCCCTTATTAAAAGGGCCACCCCTCCTCCCTTTCTTTCCTGTCTATCTTTTCTAATTGTCGAGTACCCCTCTATATTTAACTCCCAATCCTGATCCCCTTGCAGCCATGTCTCCGTAATGGCCACGATATCATAACTATAAGTACTTAATTGCACCGTTAATTCATTTATCTTATTTCGAATACTCCGTGCATTTAGATACAGCACTTTCAGATGATTTTTACTACCCTTCCTTTCTGTTTTTGCCCCTTTTACATCTAGAGCTTTATCTTCACACATTCTGGATCCTCCTGTCACATTTTGATTTTCCGTTTCCCCACTGATACCCTGCTCTATTTCCTCTACCCCTGCCGTTATTACCCCCCTTGATACCTCCCCCCCGCTACTTAGTTTAAAGACCTCTCTACTGCCCTAGTTATATGATTTGCCAGGACCCCAGTCCCAGCACCGTTCAGGTGAAGTCCGTCCTTACAGAACAGATCCCCCCTGTCCCAGTACTGGTGCCAGTGGCCCAAGAAACCAAACCCATTTTTCCCACACCAGTCTTTGAGCCACGCATTCAGCTTTTTAATTTTTCGTACCCTCGCCGATTTGGCCCGTGGCTCAGGTAGCAATCCGGAGATCAGTACCCTCGAGGTTCTGCTTTTTAATTTATTCCCTAACTGCTCAAACTCGTTCAGCAGATCCTCCTTCCTCGTCCTTCCTATGTCATTGGTCCCCACATGGACCACGACCACTGGATCCTCCCCCTCACTCTGCAAATTTCTCTCCAGCATCGCAGAGATATCCTTAACCCTAGCACCGGGTAGGCAACACAGCCTTCGGGACATGTTCTGCTGGCCGCAGAGAACCGTATCTACCCCCCGAATAATACTATCCCCTATCACAATGGCATTTCTTCTAACTCCCCCCTCTTGAATGGCCCCCTGATCCACGGTGCTGCAGCCAGGTTGCTCATCCCTCCCACAGCCCCTGATCCCGTCCTCACATTGAGTAAGAGCCTCGGTCATGCTCGTCAGGGACAGGGGCTGTGGCTCCTGCCGCATCTCCTCCTGGTTCCCCCTACCTGCCTCGCTTATGGCCACACCTTCCTTTCCCTGCTCACTAACTACTGAATTAGTTAAACTGGTCGGTGTGACCATCCCCTGGCACAAAACATCCAGGTAATACTCCCCCTCCCTGATGCACCGCAGCGTATGAAGTTGGGTCTCCAGCTCATCAATGCGGAGCTCGAGTTCCGCTAGCCTCAAACACTTACTGCAGCTGTAGGGATCATCTACATCAATGGTGTCGACAATTTCCCACATCTCACAGTATTGGCACATCTCCTGGCCGCCCATCTTATATAAGTAATTAACTGGTCCTATTAAGAATCCCCTACCCGGATTACTGTAATTAAAACACCCCTTATTTATATAATCCTACCTCCTATAAATGGGAAAGTACTTACCCCAGCCGTAAATTACCTACTGGTTTGGCTGTCTAGTGGTAATTCCGTCCGCTCTTTCTGTCTGGTCCACTGCTCCCTTGCAGTGCATGGCCTACCTCTTAGCCCCTGTTAGCCTCTCGAGCCGCGGCTCCGTCCTTCCTCCCTCGGCGACAGCCCGGGCCGCACCTGTGGCACCTGTGGCACCGCGGTCGTGACGTCCCTTCCGTTCCAACTGCCACTGATTACTCGCTGCACTCTGATTACCTCGCTACACCTCTTCTTGTCTGATATTTGTCTCCTCTTCACCTCTAGCCTTTGTCACTACTCCTCTCTCTACTAATCAGTCCCAACTGTATCCAGCATCACTCACCAGGCTTTGTCCTGCTCCCATCTCTTTCCAGCTTTCTCCCAACTCCATCAGTCTGAAGAAAGGTCCTGATCTGAAACATCTGTCCATTCCTTTGCAGTCGGGCAGATGGTGCGTGACCCACTGAGTACCTCCAGCACTGTTTCTGACCTCGTTATTCCTTGGTTAAAGTTATCCTAGGGAAAGTGAGGTTAATAGTCATGGCTCTTGAGTCTTATTACAATTTACCCATCCTGCCCCTTCTATTCACCCTACTGTAGTTCTTTAAAGTCAGTCTATATATTTGGTTTGGCGAGTGTCTGCGTTGCTGCAATCTGTTTGCTTTCTGCTTTCATCCTCTGAATAATTTGTTAATTTCTACCCAGAATCTCCAAGGACTGGACCTGTGCTGCTGGAAGTGTCTGCTGGGGTTACAGTCTTCCCGTTCTGCCCAAATGTTGGTGTGAGATGGAATAAACTTCTTCCCCATTGCTGTTCTCCTGATACACAAGTCTCATTTAATTCAATGTTTTTGTCAGTTAAAGTAAAGTCTGGTCTGTTGCGGTCGGGTTTCCTCTGATATTGTGAACTGCTGCACGCCCTGTAACGTTCCTGCAACGTTATCCAGTCTATCTGGATTTGATCTTCATGGAGATGGTGTGAAGGTAAGGCTCCTATTTCAACCCCTCTTTTGGTTTCAGTGGGATAAGTTTTTGAAAGATTAACAATGGGGTTTCCTATTTATTTTTGGTGAAGGGTTTTATAATTCAGGATGCTGGATCTTTAACAATAAAAGCAGAGGTGGAGGAACTCGATGGGTCAGGCTGCATCTGTCGGCTGGCTCGGAGATTTGTAGGTTAATTGGTTTTTGTAAACTGTCCCTAGTGTGTAGGATAGTGCTAGTGTACGGGGTGATCGCTGGATTGTGCTGGATTGTGCAGGATAGTGCTAGTGTACGGGGTGATCGCTGGATTGTGCAGGATAGTGCTAGTGTACGGGGTGATCGCTGGATTGTGAAGGAGAGTGCTGGTGTACGGGGTGATCGCTGGATTGTGAAGGAGAGTGCTGGTGTATGGGGTGATCGCTGGATTGTGCAGGATAGTGCTAGTGTACGGGGTGATTGCTGGATTGTGCAGGATAGTGCTAGTGTACGGGGTGATCGCTGGATTGTGCAGGATAGTGCTAGTGTACGGGGTGATCGCTGGATTGTGCAGACTCGGTGGGCCAGATGGCCTATTTCCACACTATCTCTAATTATTTTTTATTCATGGTTCTTTCAATTCGGGGCGCTGGAATCTTGAGCATAAACAACAGTGCTGGAGGAACTTGGTGGGTCAGGCAGTAACTGAAGAAATGGACAGATGACTAATCAGGTCGGGAGCCTTCAGACTGAATTACGGGAGAAAGCTGGAAATGAGGTGGGGGTGGGGCACTGCCTGACAGGTGATGGGTGGATACAGGTGAGTGGGTGATGGGCAGATGGGTGGAGTAAGTGACAAAGGCTGAAGGTGAAAGTGATAAAACGTGTTGGGTAAGGACAAGAACTGTGAAATGTAAAGCCATAGGGAGGTGGGTTGGGAAGGTAAAAGGGAAATATGGGACAAGGAGATGGGAAATGAGTACTTCCCTTCACCCCCCCCCCCCCCAAACACCCTGGTGTGCTAATTGACTGACTAACTAACTAATTAACTCACTAACTAACTAACCAACTAACACTGGTCCTTTCCCTTCCTCTGTACGCTCATCTCTCAAACAGGAAAGTTGCTGACCTGAGATGTCATCTGTCCATTCCACTTGCAATCAGGCAGATTGTGCCTGAACTGCTGAATGCCTCCAGCACTTTGTCTTTGGACAGAGCCATTTTCCCAGGTTAATGTAATTGTGGTTGGCTCCTGTTACAGGGAAAGTAGAGTTTAATATTTGTGGTGTATTAATTTGACTGTTTTGTACATCTTTGTCGGCTCTTGGGATCTGGTCTTTCTGGCGATTACTTTAAGGTAAGGCCCCTGTTTCAAAACCTCTCTTGGGTTTCAGTGTTTGGGGGAAAGATTAGGCAGCACAGTGGTAGAGTTGCTGCCTCACAGCGCCAGAGACCTGGGTTCAATCCTGACAACATGTGTTGTCTGTACAGTTTGTATATTCTGCCTGTGACCATGTGGGTTTTCTCCAGGTGTTCTGGCTTCCAACACCAAAGACATTCAGATTTGCAGGTTAATTGGTTTTAGTAAACTGTCCCTAGTGTGTAGGATAGTGCTAGTGTACGGGGTGATTGCTGGATTGTGCTGACTTGGTGGACCAAAGGGCCTGTTTCCACACTTTAGTTGGTCTTAATGTATTTATTTTAGTACAATGTGAAGAAGGATCCTGTTCTGAAACATCACCTATAAATGTTCTCCAGAGATGCTGCCTGACCTGCTGAGTTACTCCAGCACTGTCTATTTTTTTGTAAACCAGCACCTGCAGTTCCTTGATTTTCATCCCAAATCTTCCCTGGTTTCAGGGCTTTTACAAACTTTGGCATCTGTACAATGGGTGCATTACAGGGAAAGGAAACGGGTCCCAGACCAATAAAGCACCATTTTGCAGTAAAGAGAACAATTATATCTAATTTATAGACAGCACTCCCAATGTGCAGTGAATTTGTACAACAGGTCGCTTCAGTTTGTGGTCAACACTCCCACCGTGTGGTGATCCACTGCACTGCAGACCCATCCAATTTGTGGTCAACACTCCCACCGTGTGGTGATCCGCTGCACTGCAGGTCGATGTGACGTGGACAAAGTACGTTTAACTCTGGTCAGGCAGCATCTCTGGAGAACGTAGACAGGAGTATCTTTTTGTCCACACTTACTGCGTTGCACCGCATACCGCACAGTGAGGAATTTCTTTAGTCGGAGGGCGGTGAATCTGTAGAATTCACTGCTACAGAGGGCTGTGGAGGCTGTCGATGGATATTTTTAAATTGGAGATAGATTCTTGATTAGCAAGGGCGTTAACCATATAACCATATAACAATTACAGCACGGAAACAGGCCATCTCGGCCCTTCAAGTCCATGCCAAACACTTTTTCTCCCCTAGTCCCATCTACCTGCACTCAGACCATAACCCTCCATTCCTTTCTCGTCCATATACCCATCCAATCTATTTTTAAATGATAAAATCGAACCTGCCTCCACCACTTCCACTGGAAGCTCATTCCACACAGCTACCACTCTCTTTGAGTAAAGAAGTTCCCCCTAATGTTACCCCTAAACTTCTGTCCCTTAATTCTCAAGTCATGTCCCCCTTGTTTGAATCTTCCCCACTCTCAATGGGAAAAGCTTATCCACGTCAACTCTGTGTCTATCCCTCATTTTAAAGATCTCTATCAAGTCCCCCCTTAACCTTCTGCGCTCCAAAGAATAAAGACCTAACTTGTTCAGCCTTTCTTTGTAATTTAGTTGCTGAAACCCAGGCAACATGCTCGTAAATCTCCTCTGTACTCTCTCTATTTTGTTGACATCCTTCCTATAATTAGGCAACCAAAATTGTACTCCATACTCCAGAATTGGCCTCACCAATGTCTTGTACAATTTTAACATTACATCCCAACTTCTATACTCAATGCTCTGATTTATAAAGGCCAGCACACCAAAAGCTTTATTTACCACCCTATCTACATGAGATTCCACCTGCAGGGAACTATGCACAGTTATTCCTAGATCCCTCTGTTCAACTGCATTCCTCAATTCGCTACCATTTACCATGTATGTCCTATTTTGATTTGTCCTGCCAAGATGTAGCACCTCACATTTATCAGCATTAAACTCCATCTGCCATCTTTCAGCCCACTCTTCCAAATGGCCTAAATCTCTCTGTAGATCTACTTCATTATCCACAACACCACCTATCTTAGTATCATCTGCATACTTACTAACCCAAATTTCCACACCATCATTCAGATCATTGATGTACATGACAAACAACAGTGGACCCAACAGACCCCTGAGGCACCCCACTAGTCACCGGCCTCCAACCTGACAAACAGCCATCCACCATTACTCTCTGGCATCTCCCATTCAGCCACTGTTGAATCCATCTTGCTACTCCACCATTAATACCCAACAATTGAATCTTCTTAACCAACCTTCCATGAGGAACCTTGTCAAAGGCCTTACTGAAGTCCATATAGACAACATCCACTGCTTTACCCTCATCAATTTCCCTAATAACCTCTTTGAAAAATTCAAGAAGATTAGTCAAACATGACCTTCCAGGCACAAATCCATGTTGACTGTTCTTAATCAGACCCTGTTTATCCAGATGCTTATATATATTATCCCTAAGTATCCTTTCCATTAATTTGCCCACCACTGACGTCAAAGTAACAGGTCTATAATTGCTAGGTTTACTCTTGGAACCCTTTTTAAACAATGGAACAACATGCGCAGTACGCCAATCCTCCGGCACTATTCCCGTTTCTAATGACATTTGAAATATTTCTGTTATAGCCCCTACACTAACTTCCCTCAATGTCCTAGGGAATATCCTGTCAGGACCTGGAGACTTATCCGTTTTCATATTTTTCAAAAGTGTCCACACCTCCTCTTCTTTGAATCTCATAGTTTCCATCGCTACTCTGCTTGTTTCCCTTACCTCGCATAATTCCATATCCTTCTCCTTGGTGAATACCGAAGAAAAGAAATTGTTCAATATCTCCCCCATCTCTTTTGGTTATGCAGATAGCTGTCCACTCTGACTCTCTAATGGACCAATTTTATCCCTCGTTATCCTTTTGCTATTAATATAGCTGTAGAAACCCTTTGGATTTACTTTCAACTTACTTGCCAAAGCAACCTCATCTTCTTTTAGCTTTTCTAATTTCTTTCTTAAGATTCTTTTTACATTCTTTATACTCTTGCAGCACCTCATTTACTCCATGCTGCCTATAATTATTGTAGATCTCTCTCTTTTTCCGAACCGTGTCCAAATTCCCTTGAAAACCATGGTTCTTTCCAATTTTTACTATTTCCTTTCAACCGAACAGGGACATAAAGATTCTGTACTCTTAAAATTTCACCTTTAAATGACCTCCATTTCTCTTCTACATCCTTCCCATAAAACAACATGTCCCAATTCACTCCTTTTAAATCCTTTTGCATCCTTTTGAGTATAGGAGCAGGGAGGTTCTACTGCAGTTGTACAGGGTTTTGGTGAGACCACACCTGGAGTATTGCGTACAGTTTTGGTCTCCTAATCTGTGGAAGGACATTCTTGCCATAGAGGGAGTACAGAGAAGGTTCACCAGACTGATTCCTGGGATGTCAGGACTTTCATATGAAGAAAGACTGGATAGACTCGGTTTGTACTCGCTAGAATTTAGAAGATTGAGGGGGGATGTTATAGAAACGTACAAAATTCTTAAGGGGTTGGACAGGCTAGATGCAGGAAGATTGTTCCTGATGTTGGGGAAGTCCAGAACAAGGGGTCACAGTTTAAGGATAAGGGGGAAATCTTTTAGGACCGAGATGAGGAAAACATTTTTTCACACAGTGGCGAATCTCTGGAATTCTCTGCCACAGAAGGTAGTTGAGGCCAGGTCATTGGCTATATTTAAGAGGGAGTTAGATGTGGCCCTTGTGGCTAAAGGGATCAGGGGGTATGGAGAGAAAGCAGGTACAGGATACTGAGTTGGATGATCAGCCATGATCATATTGAATGGCGGTGCAGGCTCGAAGGGCCGAATGGCCTACTCCTGCACCTATTTTTTATGTTTCTATGTTTCTATCTCCTCAAAGTTAGCCTTTCTCTTTTTTATTTTTTTTATTAGAAGTGTTTTACATTACAGTAATCTGCAATAACGTAACTTTATACAGTTCTTGTACTACTTCTGTTTTTCAACTTAAATAGAAAAAAAGGATAGAAAGAGCTAGCAAAGACAGTCAGTGAGTGAATGAAAAAGTGGTCCAGGAACACACATGTGAACCTAAACCACGAGAAGTAGTTAAAGAAGAAAAGAAAAAAAGAGAAAAAAGAAAATAAGATAGGACAATATGAAAGGGATGTACCTACTTATCTTTACTCGCCCCTCGCCAGGTCCTAAAACCATTTATTATCATCATTTTGTTGCACCCTATGTTTGTAATAAGTCGATATATGGAGACCAAATCTTTTGGAATTGGTCTTGTTTACCTGCTAGGAGGAATCTCATATCTTCTAGATGTAACAATTCCGACATATTAGAAGCCCACATTTTTATTGTTGGCATAGGAGCATTTTTCCAAAATTTCAGTATCATTTTTTTTGCCGTTATTAAGCTATAACTAAGAAAACTCCTTTGAAACACAGTCAGCTCCAAACTTGCTTCTATTGTTCCAAAAATAATCAGTTCTGCATTCGGTTTCAGTTTTATTTTAAATAATTTAGTGAAAATTTCAAAAATTTCATTCCAAAATTTTAAAGATAGCCTTTCTCCAGTCAAAAATCTCAACCTTAGGTCCAGTTCTGACCCTCTCCATAATTATATTGAAACTAATGGCATTGTGATCACAGGACCCGAAGTGCTCCCCAACACATACCTCTGCCACCTGCCCTGTCTCATTTCCTAACAGGAGGTCCAGCACTGCCCCTTCTCTTGTAGGTACCTCTATGTATTGCTGCAAAAAACTATCCTGCACACATTTTACGAACTCCAAACCAGCCAGCCCTTTTACAGAATGTGTTTCCCAGTCTATGTGTGGAAAATTGAAATCTCCCACAATCACTACCTTGTGCTTACTACTAATATCTGCTATCTCCTTACATATTGGCTCTTCCAATTCTCGCTCCCCATTTGGCAGTCTATAATACACCCCTATAAGTGTTGCCCCTTTCCCATTTCTCAGTTCCACCCAAATAGCCTCTAGATGAGCCCTCTAATCTATCCTGCCAAAGCACTGCTTTAATATCTTCCTTGACAAACAATGCAACACCCCCACCTCTTGCCCCTCCAATTCTATCACCCCTGAAGCAACGAAATCCTGGAATATTTAGTTTCCAATCACAGCCATCCTGCAACCATGTTTCACTGATCGCCACAACATCATACTTCCAGGTATCAATCCAGGCTCTAAGCTCATCCACCTTTCTTACAATGCTCCTAGCATTTAAATATACACATTTAAGAAACCCACCACCTCTTATTCTCTGTTTATTATCTTTTTCCTCTTTCTCCCCTACATGTTGGGTCTGAGTGCTTCCCTTCTCTGCCTCCTGCCTCGCACCCTGACTACTAGCTTTCCCTATTCGAGTCCCTCCCCCCAACCGTTCTAGTTTAGTCTCCCCAGTTGCCTTTGCAAATCTTCCCGCCAGGATATTGGCGTTGAACGTTACGGGGTCTGAATGATGATCTCGTCCCAAAATGTCACCTGTTCCTTCTCACCAGAGATGCTGCCTGACCTGCTGAGTTACTCCAGCTCGTTGTCTCACCATACATTTGGGTGCATCTACATTGTTACTATCCATTTCTTCAGTACTCTCGGTTCTACTCTCATCCTTGGCTCTGCTCTTGGCCTTTCCACCCTGACTCGACAATTTTTGACTGAAAATCTGGGGGGTTGAGTTTTTCCAGGTATTTTTAACCAACTGGACACCACTAAATGTTTGTTTATATAGAACGTTTCAATGTCCACGTGTAGAGTACTGCATTGGGCAACAAGGTTGGGAGAACACTTGTGAAATTTAATGTGTATTTGATGGGGTAACTGGGGTGTTGCTGTGCTTGTAAATTGCAAGTCAGTGCTGGAGCAACTCGATGGGTCCAGCAATGTCACTGGAGAATATAGATTGGTAATTCTGGGTTGGGACTCTTCAGACCCGTAAGAATTTTAGTCTAAATATATTCGACTACTTTAATATTGGTCCAACCTGTAGGAGTCCTGACTGCAGAGACACATTGGTCCTGGTTGGAGATGCATCTCCAGGCATTGTCCACATGTCCAAGTGTTATTACCTTGAGGACTAGAATCTTCCCACCCAGGACTGTCTGACCCACTGAGTTACTCCAGCACTTTGTCTAATTGTAGAGAAGGACGTTGGAAAATTTCAAACAGTAAAATGTTATGTTAATTTGATTTTTCAGCATCAAGTCTTCCTGGATTTGGTCTTTCTGGATGTCATAGGAAGATAAGGTACATATTTCTAACTCTCTTCAGTTTAATGGGATAAATGTGTTAAATTATTGATGGCTTTTCAAAATTTGTTTCTTCAACATCGAGGAGCTTGCAGTCTCTGGTAGAGACCGATGTCGGGAAGCTCCAAAGAACGCAAAAGGTTCGACTAGACCCCGAGTGAGCTGGGATTCAACCCCCCGATGCAGGACCCCCGACACGGACGGCCCGACCGCCGGCTATGGGAGTCGAGATCGTGCGACAACGGAAGGCTCGAGGCCCCAGACCGCGGGAGACCAAAGAAGGGAAGAGTTTGAAATTTGTGTTCTGTTGCTTTTTATTGGTATGAGTGGATGGTAAATGAAAATCCTCGTGTTGCAAACATACTTTTTTTGCAACACGAGCCACCCCATGCTTGAATCGTGAGTAAATACACAGTGTTGGAGGAACTTGGTGGGTTTGACAACTTCTGAAGAAATGGACAGATGACTCATCGGGTCAGGAGCTCTCAGTCTGAAATATGGGGGAGAGCTGGAAATGAGGTGGGGGGTGGGCACTGCCTGACAGGTGATGGGTGGATTACAGGTGAGTGGGTGATGGGCAAATGGATGGAGAAAATGCCAAAGGCTGAAGATGGAAGTGATCAAACGTGTTGGATAAGGACAAGAACTGTGAAATGTAAAACCAGGGTGAGGTGGAGTTGGAAGGTAAAAGGGAAATATGGGACAGTTGAGAGATGAGCATATGTCCCTTCATTAACTAAGTAACAGTAATAACTAAAAAATAATAATAACTAAATAATAATAATAACTAAATAGTAATACCAACTAAATAGTAATACCAACTAAATAGTAATACCAACTAACTAGTCCTTTCTTGTACGCTCATCTCTCAAACAGTCCCATATTCCCTCTGTCCCTTCCACCCATCTCTCCTAGTTTCATATTTCCGTTCTCTGCTTATTTGGCATTTTGTCCCTTTCACCTTGAGCCTTTGGCACTCACTCTATCCATATGCTCATCACGCCTCACATGTACCACCTATTTACTTGCTGGCTTTGTCCTGCGTGCCTCTGCATCTTTTCACGCTCTTTCATCAGTCTGAGGAAGGTTGCTGACCTGATGTCATCTGTCCATTCCACTTGCAGTCAGGCAGATTGTGCCTGTACTGCTGAATGCCTCCAGCACTTCGTCTTTGGACAGAGCCATGTTCCCTGGTTGTAGTTGGCTCCTGTTACAGGGAAAGTAGAGTTTAATATATTTGACTGGAGCTCTGTGGGATTGGGTTTTTCCATGTATTTTTGAACCATCTGGACACCACTGAATGTTTGTTTATATCTAACGTTTAAATGTCCACGTGAGGAGTAAGGCATCGGGCAACAAGGTTGGGAGAACACTTGTGAAATATAATGGGTATTTGATGTAACTGGGGTGTTGCTGTGCTTGTAAATTGTGTCAGTGCTGGAGCAACTCGATGGGTACAGCAACATCGCTGAAGAACATGGATTGGTAATTCTGGGTTGGGACTCTTCAGACCTTAATCTCTTGAGCTAGTCTAAATATATTCTACTACATTAATATTGGTCCACCTGTAGGAGTGCTGACTGCAGAGACACAATGGTCCTAGTTGGAGATACATCTCCAGGCATTGTCCACATGTCTCCAAGTGTTGTTACCTTGAGGACTAGAATCTTCTCACCCAGGACTGTCCGACCCACTGAGTTACTCCCACACTTTGTCTAATTGTAGAGAAGGATGTTGGAACATTTCAAACATTAAAATGTTATGTTAATTTGATTTTTCAGCATCAAGTCATCCGGGATTTGGTCTTTATGGATGTCATAGGAAGATAAGGTACCTATATCTAACCCTCTTCAGTTTAATGGGGTAAATGTGTTAAATTATTGTTGGCTTTTCCAAATTTGTTTCTTCAACATCGAGGAGCTCGCAGTCTCTGGTATAGACTGATGTCGGGAAGCTCCAAAGAACGCAAAAGGTTCGACTAGACCCTGAGTGAGCTGGGATTGAACCCCCCGATGCAGGACCCCCAACACAGACGGCCCGACCGCTGGCTACGGGAGTCAAGGTCGTGCCGTCAACGGGAGGCTCGAGGCCTCAGATCAAAGAAGGGAAGAGTTTGAACTTTGTGCTCTGTTGCTTTTTATTGGTATGAGTGGATGGTAAATGAAATTCCTCGTGTTGCAAACATACGTTTTTTGCAACACGAGCCACCCCATGCTTGAATCGTGAGTAAATACACAGTGTTGGAGGAACTTGGTGGGTTTGACAACTTCTGAAGAAATGGACAGATGACTCATCGGGTCAGGAGCTCTCAGTCTGAAATATGGGGGAGAGCTGGAAATGAGGTGGGGGGTGGGCACTGCCTGACAGGTGATGGGTGGATTACAGGTGAGTGGGTGATGGGCAAATGGATGGAGAAAATGCCAAAGGCTGAAGATGGAAGTGATCAAACGTGTTGGATAAGGACAAGAACTGTGAAATGTAAAACCAGGGTGAGGTGGAGTTGGAAGGTAAAAGGGAAATATGGGACAGTTGAGAGATGAGCATATGTCCCTTCATTAACTAAGTAACAGTAATAACTAAAAAATAATAATAACTAAATAATAATAATAACTAAATAATAATACCAACTAAATAGTAATACCAACTAAATAGTAATACCAACTAACTAGTCCTTTCTTGTACGCTCATCTCTCAAACAGTCCCATATTCCCTCTATCTCTTCCACCCATCTCTCTCCTAGTTTCATATTTCAGTTCTACTTATTTGGCATTTTGTCCCTTTCACCGTGAGCCTTTGGCACTCACTCCATCCATATGCTAATCACACCTCACATGTACCACCTATTTACTTGCTGGCTTTGTCCTTTGTGCCTCTGCCTCTTTTCACTCTCTTTCATCAGTCTGAGGAAGGTTGCTGACCTGAGATGTCATCTGTCCATTCCACTTGCAGTCAGGCAGATTGTGCCTGTACTGCTGTATGCCTCCAGCACTTTTGTCTTTGGACAGAGCCATGTTCCATGGTTGTAGTTGGCTCCTGTTACAGGGAAAGTAGAGTTTAATATTTTTGACTGAAGCTCTGGGGGTTTGGGTTTTTCCAGGTATTTTTAACCATCTGCACACCACTAAATGTTTGTTTATATCTAATGTTTAAATGGCCACGTGAAGAGTAAGGCATCGGGCAACAAGGTTGTGAGGACACTTGTGAAATATAATGGGTATTTGATATAACTGGGGTGTTGCTGTGCTTGTAAATTGATCAGTGCTGGAGCAACTCGATGGGTACAGCAACATCGCTGGAGAACATGGATTGGTAGTTCTGGGTTGGGATTCTTCAGACCTTAATCTCTTGAGGTAGTCTAAATATATTCGACTACCATAATATTGGTCCAACCTGTAGGAGTCCTGACTGCAGAGACACAATGGTCCTGGTTGGAGATACAACTCCAGGCATTGTCCAAGTGTTTTAACTTGAGGACTAGAATCTTCTCACCCAGGACTGTCCTACGCACTGAGTGGGTCGGACAGTCCTTGTGATTGAGGCAGTGCAGCGTAGGTTCACGAGATTGATCCCTGGGATGGCGGGACTGTCATATGGGGAAAGATTGAAAATACTAGGCTTGTATTCACTGGAGTTTAGAAGGATGAGGGGGGGGGGTATCTTGTAGAAACTTATAAAATTATAAAAGGACTGGACAAGCTAGATGCAAGAAAAATGTTCCCAATGTTAGGCGAGTTCAGATCCAGGGGCCGCAGTCTTAGAATAAAGGGGAGGTCATTTAAGACTGAGGTGAGAAAAAACATTTTCACCCAGAGTTGTGAAGTTATGGAATTCCCTGCCACAGAGGGCAGTGGAGGCCAAATCACTGGATGGATTTAAGAGAGAGTTGGATAGAGCTCCAGGGGCTAGTGGAGTCAAGGGATATGGGGAGAAGGCAGGCAAGGGTTAAGCGACTTTGAGTCCTGAAAAGCGCTATATAAATAAAATCTATTATTATTATTATTATTGATAGGGGATGATCAGCCATGATCACAATGAATGGCGGTGCTGGCTCGAAGGGCCGAATGGCCTCCTTGTGCACCTATTTTCTATGTTTCTAAGTTACTCCCACACTTTGTCTATTTGTAGAGAAGGAAGTTGGAACATTTCAATCATTAAAATGTTATGTTAATTAGATTTTTCAGCATCAAGTCTACCTGGATTTGGTCTTTATGGATGTCATAGGAAGGTAAGGCACTTATTTCTAACCCTCTTAAGTTTAATGGGATAAATGTGTTACATTATTGATGGCTGTTTCCAATTTGTTTCTTCAACATCGAGCAGCTCGCAGTCTCTGGTAGAGACCGATGTCGGGAAGCTCCAAAGAACGCAAAAGGTTCGACTAGATCCCGAGTGAGCTGTGATTGAACCCCCCGATGCAGGACCCCCGACACGGACGGCCCGACTGCCGGCTACGGGAGTCAAGATTGTCCTGTCAACGGAAGGCTTGAGGCCCCAGACCAAAGAAGGGAAGAGTTTGAACTTTGTGTTCTGTTGCTTTTTATTGGTATGAGTGGATGGTAAATGAAATCCCTTGTGTTGCAAACATACATTTTTTGCAACACGTGCCACCCCATGCTTGAATCGTGAGTAAACACAGTGCTGGAGGAACTTGGTGGGTTTGACAACCTCTGAATAAATGGACAGATGACTCATCGGGTCGGGAGCTCTCGGTCTGAAATACGGGGGAGAGCTGGAAATGAGGTGGGGGTTGGGCACTGCCTGACAGGTGATGGGTGGATTACAGGTGAGTGGGTGATGGGCAAATGGATGAAGTGCCAAAGTCTGAAGGTGGAAGTGATGAAACATGTTGGATAAGGACAAGAACTCTGAAATGTGAACCTGGGTGAGGTGGGGTTGGTAGGTAGAAGTGAAATATGGGACAGTTGAGAGATGAGCGTACTTCCCTTCATTAACTAAGTAATAACTAATTAATAATAACTAAATAATTATAACTAAGTAACAACTAAATAATAACAACTAAATAATAACAACAACTAACTAGCCCTTTCTTGTACGATCATCTCTCAGAAACAGTCCCATATTCCCTCTATCTCCACCCATCTCTCTCCTAGTTTCATATTTCAGTTCTACTTATTTGGCATTTTGTCCCTTTCACCATGAGCCTTTGGCACTCACTCCATCCATATGCTAATCACAGCTTACATGTACCACCTATTAACTTGCTGGCTTTGTCCTGCGTGCCTCTGCATCTTTTCACTCTTTCATCAGGGTGAGGAAGGTTGCTGACCTGAGATGTCATCTGTCCATTCCACTTGCAGTCAGGCAGATTGTGCCTGTACTGCTGAATGCCTCCAGCACTTTGTCTTTGGACAGAGCCATGTTCCTTGGTTGTAGTTGGCTCCTGTTGCAAGGAATGTAGAGTTTAATATTTGTGACTGAAGCTCTGGGGGGGGGGGGGTTGGAGTTTTTCCAGGTATTTTTAACCATCTGGACACCACTGAATGTTTGTTTATATCTAACGTTTACATGTCCATGTGAAGAGTAAGGCATCAGGCAACAAGGTTGGGAGAACACTTGTGAAATATAATGGATATTTGATATAACTGGGGTGGTGCTAATGACAGGATATATGACTGGTTAGGTCCTGACAGGATATTCCCGAGGACATTGAGGGAAGTTAGTGCAGAAATAGCAGGGGCTATGACAGAAATATTTCAAATGTCATTAGAAACGGGAATAGTGCCGGAGGATTGGCGTACTGCACATGTTGTTCAGTTGTTTAAAAAGGGTTGTAAGAGTAAACCTAGCAATTATAGACCTGTTAATTTGACGTCAGTGGTGGGCAAATTAATGGAAAGGATACTTAAAGATAATATATATAAGCATCTGGATAAGCAGGATCTGATTAGGAACAGTCAACATGGATTTGTGCCTGGAAGGTCATGTTTGACTAATCTTGAATTTTTCGAAGAGGTTACTAGGGAAATTGATGAGGGTAAAGCAGTGGATGTTGTCTATATGGACTTCAGTAAGGCCTTTGACAAGGTTCCTCATGGAAGGTTGGTTAAGAAGATTAAATTGTTGGGTATTAATGGTGGAGTAGCAAGATGGATTCAACAGTGGCTGATTGGGAGATGCCAGAGTAATGGTGGATGGCTGTTTGTCAGGTTGGAGGCTGGTGACTAGTGGGGTGCCTCAGGGGTCTATGTTGGGTCCACTGTTGTTTGTCATGTACATCAATGATCTGGATGATGGTGTGGAAAATTGGATTATTAAGTATGCAGATGATACTAAGATAGGTGGTGTGGTGGATAATGAAGTAGATTTTCAAAGTCTACAGAGAGATTTAGGCCATTTCGAAGAGTGGGCTGAAAGATGGCAGATGGAGTTTAATGCTGATAAATGTAAGGTACTACATCTCGGCAGGACAAATCAAAATAGGACGTACATGGTAAATGGTAGAGAATTGAGGAATGCAGTTGAACAGAGGGATCTAGGAATAACTGTGCATAGTTCCCTGAAGGTGGAATCTCATGTAGATAGGTTGGTAAAGAAAGCTTTTGGTGTGCTGGCCTTTATAAATCAGAGCATTGAATATAGAAGTTGGGATGTAATGTTAAAATTGTACAAGGCATTGGTGAGGCCAATTCTGGAGTATGGAGTACAATTTTGGTCGCCTAATTATAAGAAGGAGGTCAACAAAATAGAGAGTACAGAGGAGATTGACTAGAATGTTGCCTGGGTTTCAGCAACTAAGTTACAGAGAAAGGTTGAATAAGTTAGGTCTTTATTCTTTGGAGCGCAGAAGGTTAAGAGGGGACTTGATAGAGGTCTTTAAAATTATGAGCGGGTTAGACAGAGTTGACGTGGATAAGCTTTTTCCATTGAGAGTAGGGAAGATTCAAACAAGGGGACATGACGAGAATTAAGGGACAGATGTTTAGGGATAACTTTAAGGGGAACTTCTTTACTCAGAGAGTGGTATCTGTGTGGAATGAATTTCCAGTGTAAGTGGTGGAGGCTGGTTTGATTTTATCCTTTAAAAATAGATTGTATGGGTATTATAAGATCGTGAAACATATAAGATCGTGAGGGGCCTTGATCGGGTGGATGCACCGAGGATGTTCCCAATGATCGGGGAAACTAGAACTAGGGGACATAGTTGTAGAATAAGAGGGGGCTCTTTTAAAACTGAGATGAGGAAGAACTTCTTCACCCAGAGGGTGGTTAATTTATGGAATTCACTGCCCCAGGGAGCAGTGGAAGCAGAAACATTAAATATATTTAAGTCTAAAATAGATGTTTTTTTAGCTGCCAAGGGGATAAGGGGCTACGGGGAGAGGGCAGGGATATGGACCTAGGTATGGTTAGTATAGTAAGACCCGAGTGATCTCCTGGACAAGTGTCGATCGCCTGGATTGGGGTCGGAGAGGAATTTCCCGGATTTTTTTCCCGAATTGGACCTGGGTTTTTATCCGGTTTTTTGCCTCCCCCAGGAGATCACGCGGTTCTTGGGGTGGAGAGGGGTGATAGCGATATAAAGGGGAGGGTAGTGTCTTGTGTTCTGTGTCTTGTGTCTACTGTTTGTGGGTAAGGGTGTCTGTTTGGTGTTCAGCCATGAGCAAATGGCGGTGCGGGCTCGATGGGCCTGGTGGTCTACTCTCGCACCTACTTTCTATGTTTCTATGGACGGGAAAGGAATGGAGGGTTATGGTCTGAGTGCAGGTAGATGGGACTAGGGGGAAGTATTTATTTATTTAAATTTTTTTTTTTTTTTTAATGTTCGGCACGGACTTGAAGGGCCGAGATGGCCTGTTTCCGTGTTGTAATGGTTATATGGTTATATGCTGTGCTTGTAAATTGTGTCAGTGCTGGAGCAACTCGATGGGTACAGCAACATCACTGGAGAACATGGATTGGTAATTCTGGGTTGGGACTCTTCAGACTTTAAACTCTTAAGGTAGTCTAAATATATTCAACTACCTTATTATTGGACCAAACTGTAGGAGTCCTGACTGCAGAGCCACAATAGTCCTGGTTGACAATAGACAATTGGTGCAGGAGTAGGCCATTCGGGCCTTTACCGCCATTCAATGTCATCATGGCTGATCATCCCCAATCAGTACCCTATTCCTGCCTTCTTCCCATATCCCCTGGCTCTGCTATATTTAAGAGCCCTATCTAGCTCTCTTGAAAGTTGGAGATGCATGTCCAGGCATTGTCCACATGTCCCCAAGTGTTGTTACCTTGAGGAATAGAATCTTCACACCCAGGACTGTCTGACCCACTGTTACTCCAGCACTTTGTCTAATTGTAGAGAAGGAAGTTGGAACATTTCAAACATTAAAATGTTATGTTAATTTGATTTTTCAGCATCAACTCTACCTGGATTTGGTCTTTATGGATGTCATAGGAAGGTAAGGTACCTATTTCTAACCCTCTTCAGTTCAATGGGATAGATGTGTTACATTATTGATGGCTTTTCAAAATTTGTTTCTTCAACGTCGAGGAGCTCGCAGTCTCTGGTAGAGACCGATGTCGGGATGCTCCAAAGAACGCAAAAGATTCGACTAGACCTCGAGTGAGCTGTGATTGAACCCCCCGATGCAGGACCCCCGACGCGGACGGCCCGACCGCGGGCTACGGGAGTCAAGATCGTGCCGTCAATGGAAGGCTCGAGGCCCCAGACCAAAGAAGGGTAGAGTTTAAACTTTGTGTTCTGTTGCTTTTTATTGGTATGAGTGGATGGTAAATGAAATTCCTCGTGTTGCAAACCATACTTTTTTTGCAACACGTGCCACCCCATGCTTGAATCATGAGTAAATACACAGTGCTGGAGGAAATTGGTGTGTTTGACAACCTCTGAAGAAATGGACAGATGACTCATCGGGTCAGGAGCTCTCAGTCTGAAATACGGGGGAGAGCTGGAAATGAGGTGGGGGGTGGGCACTGCCTGACAGGTGATGAGTGGATTACAGGTGAGTGGGTGATGGGCAAATGGATGGAGTAAATACCAAAGGCTGAAGGTGGAAGTGATCAAACATGTTGGATAAGGACAAGAACTGTGAAATGTAAAACCAGGGTGAGGTGGGTTAGAAGGTAAAAGGGAAATATGGGACAGTTGAGAGATGAGCATACTTCCCTTCATTAACTAAGTAACAGTAATAACTAAAAAATAATAACTAAATAATAATAACAACTAAATAATAATAACTAAATAATAATAATAACTTAATAATAATAAGTAAAGAGTAATACCAACTAAATAGTAATACCAACTAACTAGTCCTTTCTTGTATGCTCATTTCTCAAACAGTCCCATATTCCCTCTATCCCTTCCACCCATCTCTCCTAGTTTCATACTTCCTTTCTCTGCTTATTTGGCATTTTGTCCCTTTCACCTTGAGCCTTTGGCACTCCATCCATATGCTAATCACGCCTGACATGTACCACCTATTTACTTGCTGGCTTTGTCCTGCGTGCCTCTGCCTCTTTTCACTCTCTTTCATCAGTCTGAAGAAGGTTGCTGACCTGATGTCATCTGTCCATTCCACTTGCAGTCAGGCAGATTGTGCCTGAACTGCTGAATGCCTCCAGCACTTTGTCTTTGGACAGAGCCATGTTCCCTGGTTGTAGTTGCCTCCTGTTACAGGGAAAGTAGAGTTTAATATTTTTGACTGAAGCTCTGGGGGGTTGGGTTTTTCCAGGTATTTTTTACCATCTGGACACCACTGAATGTTTGTTTATATCTAGTGTTTAAATGGCCACGTGAAGAGTAAGGCATCGGGCAACAAGGTTGTGAGAACACTTGTGAAATATAATGGGTATTTGATGTAACTGGGGTGTTGCTGTGCTTGTAAATTGTGTCCGTGCTGGAGCAACTCGATGGGTACAGCAACATCGCTGGAGAACATGGATTGGTAATTCTGGGTATGGAATCTTCAGACCTTAATCTCTTGAGATAGTCTAAATATATTCGACTACCACAATATTGGTCCAACCTGTAGGAGTCCTGACTGCAGAGACACTGGTCCTGGTTGGAGATACAACTGCAGGCATTGTCCAAGTGTTTTACCTTGAGGACTAGAATCTTCTCAACCAGGACTGTCCTATGGACAGAGTGGGTCGGACAGTCCTTGTGATTGAGGCAGTGCAGCGTATGTTCACGAGATTGATCCCTGGGATGGCGGGACTGTCATATGAGGAAAGATAGAAAAGATTAGGCTTGTATTCACTGGGTTTAGAAGGATGAGGGGGGGGAGGGGGGTCTTATAAAAACTTATAAAATTATAAAAGGACTGGACAAGCTAGATGCAGGAAAAAGTTCCCCATGTTAGGCGAGTCCAGAACCAGGGGCCACAGTCTTAGAATAAAGGGGAGGTCATTTAAGACTGAGGTGAGATAACTTTTTCACCCAGTTGTGAATTTATGGAATTCCCTGCCACAGAGGGCAGTGGAGGCCAAATCACTGGATGGATTTAAGAGAGAGTTGGATAGAGCTCCAGGGGCTAGTGGAGTCGAGGGATATGGGGAGAAGGCAGGCAAGGGTTATTGATAGGGGTTGATCAGCCATGACTTTAAACTAGAATGGTTGGGGGGAGGGACTCGAATAGAGAATGCTATTAGACAGTGTGTGAGGCAGGAGGCAGAGAAGGAAAGCACTCAGACCCAACATGTAGGGGGAAAGAAGAAAACAATAATAGACGGAGAATAAGAGGTGGTGGGGTTCTTAAATGGGTGAGCAGAGAAACAGAGGGGTGTAAAATGTGGGCGGAAGCAATAGGTAGCAAGGTGAAAAGTAAAAGTGGCAGGCAGACAAATCCAGGGCAATAATCAAAAAGGGCCACTTTTCAACATAATTGTATAAGGGGTAAGAGCGTTGTAAAAACAAGCCTGAAGGCTTTGTGTCTCAATGCAAGGAGCATTCGTAATAAGGTGGATGAGTTGAACGTGCAGATAGCAATTAATGATTATGATATAGTTGGGATCACGGAGACATGGCTCCAGGGTGACCAAGGCTGGGAGCTGAACATCCAGGGATATTCAATATTCAGGAGGGATAGAGAGAAAGGAAAAGGAGGTGCGGTAGCGTTGCTGGTTAGAGAGGAGATTAACGCAGTGGAAAGGAAGGACATTAGCTTGGAGGATGTGGAATCGGTATGGGTAGAGCTGCGAAACACTAAGGGGCAGAAAACGCTGGTGGGTGTTGTGTACAGGCCACCTAGCAGTAGTAGTGAAGTTGGGGATGGCATCAAACAGGAAATTAGAAATGCGTGTAACAAAGGCAAAACAGTTATAATGGGTGACTTCAATCTACATATAGATTGGGTGAATCAAATTGGCAGGGGTGCTGAGGAAGAGGATTTCTTGGAATGTATGCGAGATAGTTATCTAAACCAACATGTAGAGGAACCAACGAGAGAGCAGGCTATTCTAGACTGGGTATTGAGTAATGAGGAAGGGTTAGTTAGCAGTCTTGTTGTGCGTGCCCCCTTGGGCAAGAGTGACCATAATATGGTTGAGTTCTTCATTAGGATGGAGAGTGACATTGTTAATTCAGAAACAACGGTTCTGAACTTAAAGAAAGGTAACTTTGAGGGTATGAGACGTGAATTGGCCAAGATTGACTGGCAATTAGTTCTAAAAGGGTTGACGGTGGATATGCAATGGAAGGCATTTAAACACTGCATGGATGAACTACAAAAATTGTGCATCCCAGTTTGGCAAAAGAATAAATCAGGGAAGCTAGTGCATCCGTGGATAACAAGGGAAATCAGGGATAGTATCAAAGCAAAAGATGATGCGTACAAATTAACTAGAAAAAGCAGCATACCAGAGGACTGGGAGAAATTCAGAGACCAGCAGAGGAGGACAAAGGGCTTAATTAGGAAAGGAAAATAGATTAAGAAAGGAAACTGGCAGGGAACATAAAAACTGACTGCAAAAGTTTTTATAGATATGTGAAGAGAAAGAGATTGGTTAAAACAAATGTAGGTCCCTTGCCGTCAGAAACAGGTGAATTGATCATGGGGAACAAGGATATGGCGGACCAATTGAATAACTACTTTGGTTCCGTCTTCACTAAGGAAGACATAAATAATCTGCTGGAAATAGCAGGGGGCCGCGGGTCACAGGAGATGGAGGAACTGAGTGAAATCCAGGTTAGTCGGGAAATGGTGTTGGGTAAATTGAATGGATTAAAGGCCGATAAATCACCAGGGCCAGATAGACTGCATCCCAGAGTACTTAAGGAAGTAGCTCCAGAAATAGTGGATGCATTAGTGATAATTTTTCAAAACTTTAGATTCTGGAGTAGTTCCTGAGGATTGGAGGGTAGCAAACGTAACCCCACTTTTTAAGAAGGGAGGGAGAGAGAAAACGGGGAATTACAGACCAGTTAGTCTAACATCGGTAGTGGGGAAACTGCTAGAGTCAGTTATTAAAGATGGGATAGCAGCACATTTGGAAAGTGGTGAAATCACTGGACAAAGTCAGCATGGATTTACGAAAGGTAAATCATGTCTGACGAATCTTATAGAATTTTTCGAGGATGTAACGAGTAGAGTGGATAGGGGAGAACCAGTGGATGTGTTGTATCTGGACTTTTAGAAGGCTTTTGACAAGGTACCACATAAGAGATTAGGATACAAACTTAAATCACACAGTATTGGGGGTTCAGTATTGATGTGGATAGAGAACTGGCTGGCAAACAAGAAGCAAAGAGTAGGAGTAAACGGGTCCTTTTCACAATGGCAGGCAGTGACTAGTGGGGTACCGCAAGGCTCAGTGCTGGGACCCCAGCTATTTACAATTTATATTAATGAACTGGATGAGGGAATTGAAAGCAACATCTCCAAGTTTGCGGATGACACTAAGCTGGGGGGCAGTGTTAGCTGTGAGGAGGATGCTAGGAGACTGCAAGGTGACTTGGATAGGCTGGGTGAGTGGGCAAATGTTTGGCAGATGCAGTATAATGTGGATAAATGTCAGGTTATCCACTTTGGTGGCAAAAACGGGAAGGCAGACTATTATCTAAATGGTGGCCGATTAGGAAATGGGGAGATGCAGCGAGACCTGGGTGTCATGGTACACCAGTCATTGAAAGTAGGCATGCAGGTGCAGCAGGCAGTGAAGAAAGCGAATGGTATGTTGGCTTTCATAGCAAGAGGATTTGAGTATAGGAGCAGGGAGGTTCTACTGCAGTTGTACAGGGTCTTGGTGAGACCACACCTGGAGTATTGCATACAGTTTTGGTCTCCAAATCTGAGGAAGGACATTATAGCCATAGAGGGAGTGCAGAGAAGGTTCACCAGACTGATTCCTGGGATGTCAGGACTTTCATATGAAGAAAGACTGGATAGACTTGGCTTATACTCGCTAGAATTTAGGAGATTGGGAGGGATCTTATAGAAACGTACAGAATTCTTATGGGGTTGGACAGGCTAGATGCAGGAAGATTGTTCCCGATGTTGGGGAAGTCCAGGACAAGGGGTCACAGCTTGAGGATAAGGGGGAAATCCTTTAAGACCGAGATGAGGAAAAACTTTTTCACACAGAGTGGTTAATCTCTGGAACTCTCTGCCACAGAGGGTAGTTGAGGCCAGTTCATTGGCTATATTTAAGAGGGAGTTAGATGTGGCCCTTGTGGCTAAGGGGATCAGGGGGTATGGAGAGAAGGCAGGTACGGGATACTGAGTTGGATGATCAGCCATGATCATATTGAATGGCGGTGCAGGCTCGAAGGGCCAAATGGCTTACTCCTGCACCTATTTTCTATTTATCTATGTATATGATCACAATGAATGGTGGCGCTGGCTCGAAGGGCCGAATGTACTCCTCCTGCACCTATTTTCTATGTTACTAAGTTACTCCCGCACTTTGTCTAATTGCAGAGAAGGAAGTTGGAACATTTCAAACATTAAAATGTTATGTTAATTTGATTTTTCAGCATCAAGTGTACCTGGATTTGGTCTTTATGGATGTCATAGGAAGGTAAGGTACCTATTTCTAACTCTCTTCAATTTAATGGAATAATTGTGTTACATTATTGATGGCTGTTCCCAATTTGTTTCTTCAACATCGAGGAGCTCGCAGTCTCTGGTAGAGACCGATGTCGGGAAGCTCCAAAGAACGCAAAAGGTTCGACTAGACCCCGAGTGAGCTGTGATTGAACCCCCCGATGCAGGAGCCCCGACACGGACGGCCCGACCGCCGGCTACGGGAGTCCCGTCAACGGAAGGCTCGAGGCCCCAGACCATGGGAGACCAAAGAAGGAAAGAGTTTGAACTTTGTGTTCTGTTGTTTTTTATTGGTATGAGTGGATGGTAAATGATATTCCTCGTGTTGCAAACATAAATTTTTTGCAACACGTGCCACCCCATGCTTCAATTGTGAGTAAACACAGTGCTGGAGGAACTTGGTGGGTTTGACAACCTCTGAAGAAATGGACAGATGACTAATTGGGGCGGGAGCTCTCAGTCTGAAATATGGGGGAGAGCTGGAAATGAGGTGGGGGTTGGGCAATGCCTGACAAGTGATGGGTGGATTACAGGTGATTGGGTGATGGGCAAATGGATGGAGTAAGTGCCAAAGGCTGAAGGTGAAAGTGATAAAACATGTTGGATAAGGACAAGAACAAGAACTGAAATGTAAAACCAGTGTGAGATGGGGTTGGAAGGTAAAAGGGAAATGTGGACAAGGAGTTGAGAGATGAGCATACTTCCCTTCATTAACTAAGTAATAACTCAATAATAATAATAACTAAATAATAATAATAATAACTAAATAATAATAATAATGACTAAATAATAATACCAACTAAATAGTAATACCAACTAACTAGTCCTTTCTTGTACGCTCATCTCTCAAACAGACCCATATTCCCTCTCTCTGTTCCACCCATCTCTCTCCTAGTTTCATATTTCTGTTATCTCCTTATTTGGCATTTTGTCCCTCTCACCTTGAGCCTCTGGCACTCACTCCATCCAAATGCTAATCACGCCTCACATGTACCACCTATTTACTTGCTGACTTTGTCCTGCGTGCCTCTGCCAATTTTCACTCTCTTTCATCAGTCTGAGTTAGGTTGCTGACCTGAGATGTCATCTGTCCATTCCACTTGCAGTCAGGCAGATTGTGCCTGTACTGCTGTATGCCTCCAGCACTTTTGTCTTTGGACAGAGCCATGTTCCCCGGTTGTAGTTGGCTCCTGTTACAGGGAGTGTGGAGTTTAATATTTTTGACTGAAACTCTGGGGGATTGGGTTTTCCAGGTATTTTTAACCATCTGGACACCACTGAATGTTTGTTTATATCTAATGTTCAAATGTCCACGTGAAGAGTAAGGTATCGGGCAACAAGGTTGGGAGAACACTTGTGAAATATAATGGGTATTTGATGTAACTGGGGTGTGCTGTGCTTGTAAATTGTGTCAGTGCTGGAGCAACTCGATGGGTGCAGCAACATCGCTGGAGAACATGTATTGGTAATTCTGGGTAGGGACTCTTCAGACATTAATCTCTTAAGGTAGTCAAAATATATTCGACTACCTTAATATTGGTCCAATCTGTAGGAGTCCTGACTGCAGAGACACAATGGTCCTGGTTGGAGATACATGTGAAGGCATTGTCCACATGTCCCAAGTGTTTTACCTTGAGGACTAGAATCTTCTCACCCAGGACTGTCCGACCCACTGAGTTACTCCCACACTTTGTCTAATTGTAGAGAAGGAAGTTGGAACATTTCAATCATTAAAATGTTATGTTAATTAGATTTTTCAGCATCAAGTCTACCTGGATTTGGTCTTTATGGATGTCATAGGAAGGTAAGGCACTTATTTCTAACCCTCTTAAGTTTAATGGGATAAATGTGTTACATTATTGATGGCTGTTCCCAATTTGTTTCTTCAACATCGAGGAGCTCGCAGTCTCTGGTAGAGACCGATGTCGGGATGCTCCAAAGAACGCAAAAGATTCGACTAGACCCCGAGTGAGCTGTGATTGAAACCCCCGATGCAGGACCCCCGACACGGACGGCCCGACCCCCGGCTACGGGAGTCAAGATTGTCCCATCAATGGAAGGCTCGAGGCACCAGACCAAAGAAGGGAAGAGTTTGAACTTTGTGTTCTGTTGCTTTTTATTGGTATGAGTGTATGGTAAATGAAATTCCTCGTGTTGCAAAGCATACTTTTTTTGCAACACGAGCCACCCCATGCTTGAATCGTGAGTAAATACACAGTGCTGGAGGAACTTGGTGGGTTTGACAACCTCTGAAGAAATGGGCAGATGACTCATTGGGTCCGGAGCTCTCAGTCTGAAATATGGGGGAGAGCTAGAAATGAGGTGGGGGTTGGGCACTGCCTGACAAGTGATGGGTGGATTACAGGTGAGTGGGTGATGGGCAAATGGATGGAGAAAATGCCAAAGGCTGAAGATGGAAGTGATCAAACATGTTGGATAAGGACAAGAACTGTGAAATGTAAAACCAGGGTGAGGTGGGGTTGGAAGGTAAAAGGGAAATATGGGACAGTTGAGAGATGAGCATATGTCCCTTCATTAACTAAGTAACAATAATAACTAAACAATAGTAATAACTAAATAATAATAATAACAATAATGATAATAACTAAATGATAATAGTAACAATAATGGTAAGAACTAAATAATGATAAGAACTAAATGATAAGAACTAAATAATACCAAGTAACTAGTCCTTTCTTGTACGCTCATCTCTCAAACAGTTCCATATTCCCTCTCTCCCTTCCACCCATATCTCTCCTAGTTTCACTGTTCTCTCCTTATTTGGCATTTTGAGCCTTTGGCACTCACTCCATCCATATGCTAATCACGCCTCGCATGTACCACCTATTTACTTGCTGACTTTGTCCTGCGTGCCTCTGCCTCTTTTCACTCTCTTTCATCAGTCTGAGGAAGGTTGCTGACCTGAGATGTCATCTGTCCATTCCACTTGCAGTCAGGCAGATTGTGCCTGAACTGCTGAATGCCTCCAGCACTTTGTCTTTGGACAGAGCCATATTCCCTGGTTGTAGTTGGCTCCTGTTTCAGGGAATGTAGAGTTTAATATTTTTGACTGAAACTCTGGGGTGTTGGGTTTTTCTAGGAATTTTCTAACCATCTCGACAACACTAAATGTTTGTTTATATCTAACGTTTAAATGTCCACATGAAGAGTAATGCATCTGGGCAACAAGTTTGGGAGAACACTTGTGAAATATATTGGGTATTTGATGTGCTTGTAAATTGTGTCAGCGCTGGAGCAACTCGATGGGTACAGCAACATCGCTGGAGAACATGGATTGGTAATTCTGGGCTGGGACTCTTCAGACCTTAAACTCTTCAGGTAGTCTAAATATATTCAACTACCTTAATATTGGTCCAATCTGTGGGAGTCCTGACTGCAGAGACACAATGGTCCTGGTTGGAGATACATCTCCAGGCATTGTCCACATAAAACGAGGTATTCTAGTTTTACCTTGAGGACTAGAATCTTCTCACTGAGGACTGTCCGACCCACTAAGTTACTCCCGCACTTTGTCTAATTGTAGAGAAGGAAGTTGGAACATTTCAAACATTAAAATGTTATGTTAATTTGATTTTTCAGCATCAAGTGTACCTGGATTTGGTCTTTATGGATGTCATAGGAAGGTAAGGTACCTATTTCTAACTCTCTTCAATTTAATGGAATAATTGGGTTACATTATTGATGGCTGTTCCCAATTTGTTTCTTCAACATCGAGGAGCTCGCAGTCTCTGGTAGAGACCGATGTCGGGAAGCTCCAAAGAACGCAAAAGGTTCGACTAGACCCCGAGTGAGCTGTGATTGAACCCCCCGATGCAGGAGCCCCGACACGGACGGCCCGACCGCCGGCTACGGGAGTCCCGTCAACGGAAGGCTCGAGGCCCCAGACCATGGGAGACCAAAGAAGGAAAGAGTTTGAACTTTGTGTTCTGTTGTTTTTTATTGGTATGAGTGGATGGTAAATTATATTCCTCGTGTTGCAAACATAAATTTTTTGCAACACGTGCCACCCCATGCTTCAATTGTGAGTAAATACAGTGCTGGAGGAACTTGGTGGGTTTGACAACCTCTGAAGAAATGGACAGATGACTAATTGGGGCGGGAGCTCTCAGTCTGAAATATGGGGGAGAGCTGGAAATGAGGTGGGGGTTGGGCAATGCCTGACAAGTGATGGGTGGATTACAGGTGATTGGGTGATGGGCAAATGGATGGAGTAAGTGCCAAAGGCTGAAGGTGAAAGTGATAAAACATGTTGGATAAGGACAAGAACAAGAACTGAAATGTAAAACCAGTGTGAGATGGGGTTGGAAGGTAAAAGGGAAATGTGGACAAGGAGTTGAGAGATGAGCATACATCCCTTCATTAACTAAGTAATAACTAAATAATAATAACTAAATAATAATAATAACTAAATAATAATAATAACTAAATAATAATAATAACTAAATAATAATAATAATAACTAAATAATAATACCAACTAAATAGTAATACCAACTAACTAGTCCTTTCTTGTACGCTCATCTCTCAAACAGACCCATATTCCCTCTCTCTGTTCCACCCATCTCTCTCCTAGTTTCATATTTCTGTTATCTCCTTATTTGGCATTTTGTCCCTCTCACCTTGAGCCTCTGGCACTCACTCCATCCAAATGCTAATCACGCCTCACATGTACCACCTATTTACTTGCTGACTTTGTCCTGCGTGCCTCTGCCAATTTTCACTCTCTTTCATCAGTCTGAGGTAGGTTGCTGACCTGAGATGTCATCTGTCCATTCCACTTGCAGTCAGGCAGATTGTGCCTGAGCAGGTGAATGCCTCCAGCACTTTGTCTTTGGACAGAGCCATGTTCCCCGGTTGTAGTTGGCTCCTGTTACAGGGAGTGTGGAGTTTAATATTTTTGACTGAAACTCTGGGGGATTGGGTTTTCCAGGTATTTTTAACCATCTGGACACCACTGAATGTTTGTTTATATCTAACGTTCAAATGTCCACGTGAAGAGTAAGGTATCGGGCAACAAGGTTGGGAGAACACTTGTGAAATATAATGGGTATTTGATGTAACTGGGGTGTGCTGTGCTTGTAAATTGTGTCAGTGCTGGAGCAACTCGATGGGTGCAGCAACATCGCTGGAGAACATGTATTGGTAATTCTGGGTAGGGACTCTTCAGACATTAATCTCTTAAGGTAGTCAAAATATATTCGACTACCTTAATATTGGTCCAATCTGTAGGAGTCCTGACTGCAGAGACACAATGGTCCTGGTTGGAGATACATGTGAAGGCATTGTCCACATGTCCCAAGTGTTTTACCTTGAGGACTAGAATCTTCTCACCCAGGACTGTCCGACCCACTGAGTTACTCCCACACTTTGTCTAATTGTAGAGAAGGAAGTTGGAACATTTCAATCATTAAAATGTTATGTTAATTAGATTTTTCAGCATCAAGTCTACCTGGATTTGGTCTTTATGGATGTCATAGGAAGGTAAGGCACTTATTTCTAACCCTCTTAAGTTTAATGGGATAAATGTGTTACATTATTGATGGCTGTTCCCAATTTGTTTCTTCAACATCGAGGAGCTCGCAGTCTCTGGTAGAGACCGATGTCGGGATGCTCCAAAGAACGCAAAAGATTCAACTAGACCCCGAGTGAGCTGTGATTGAAACCCCCGATGCAGGACCCCCGACACGGACGGCCCGACCCCCGGCTACGGGAGTCAAGATTGTCCCATCAATGGAAGGCTCGAGGCACCAGACCAAAGAAGGGAAGAGTTTGAACTTTGTGTTCTGTTGCTTTTTTTTGGTATGAGTGTATGGTAAATGAAATTCCTCGTGTTGCAAAGCATACTTTTTTTGCAACACGAGCCACCCCATGCTTGAATCGTGAGTAAATACACAGTGCTGGAGGAACTTGGTGGGTTCGACAACCTCTGAAGAAATGGGCAGATGACTCATTGGGTCCAGAGCTCTCAGTCTGAAATACGGGGGAGAGCTAGAAATGAGGTGGGGGTTGGGCACTGCCTGACAAGTGATGGGTGGATTACAGGTGAGTGGGTGATGGGCAAATGGATGGAGAAAATGCCAAAGGCTGAAGATAGAAGTGATCAAACGTGTTGGATAAGGACAAGAACTGTGAAATGTAAAACCAGGGTGAGGTGGGGTTGGAAGGTAAAAGGGAAATATGGGACAGTTGAGAGATGAGCATATGTCCCTTCATTAACTAAGTAACAATAATAACTAAACAATAGTAATAACTAAATAATAATAATAACAATAATGATAATAACTAAATGATAATAGTAACAATAATGGTAAGAACTAAATAATGATAAGAACTAAATGATAAGAACTAAATAATACCAAGTAACTAGTCCTTTCTTGTACGCTCATCTCTCAAACAGTTCCATATTCCCTCTCTCCCTTCCACCCATATCTCTCCTAGTTTCATTGTTCTCTCCTTATTTGGCATTTTGAGCCTTTGGCACTCACTCCATCCATATGCTAATCACGCCTCGCATGTACCACCTATTTACTTGCTGACTTTGTCCTGCGTGCCTCTGCCTCTTTTCACTCTCTTTCATCAGTCTGAGGAAGGTTGCTGACCTGAGATGTCATCTGTCCATTCCACTTGCAGTCAGGCAGATTGTGCCTGAACTGCTGAATGCCTCCAGCACTTTGTCTTTGGACAGAGCCATATTCCCTGGTTGTAGTTGGCTCCTGTTTCAGGGAATGTAGAGTTTAATATTTTTGACTGAAACTCTGGGGTGTTGGGTTTTTCTAGGAATTTTCTAACCATCTCGACAACACTAAATGTTTGTTTATATCTAACGTTTAAATGTCCACATGAAGAGTAATGCATCTGGGCAACAAGTTTGGGAGAACACTTGTGAAATATATTGGGTATTTGATGTGCTTGTAAATTGTGTCAGCGCTGGAGCAACTCGATGGGTACAGCAACATCGCTGGAGAACATGGATTGGTAATTCTGGGTTGGGACTCTTCAGACCTTAAACTCTTCAGGTAGTCTAAATATATTCAACTACCTTAATATTGGTCCAATCTGTGGGAGTCCTGACTGCAGAGACACAATGGTCCTGGTTGGAGATACATCTCCAGGCATTGTCCACATAAAACGAGGTATTCTAGTTTTACCTTGAGGACTAGAATCTTCTCACTGAGGACTGTCCGACCCACTAAGTTACTCCCGCACTTTGTCTAATTGTAGAGAAGGAAGTTGGAACATTTCAAACATTAAAATGTTATGTTAATTTGATTTTTCAGCATCAAGTGTACCTGGATTTGGTCTTTATGGATGTCATAGGAAGGTAAGGTACCTATTTCTAACTCTCTTCAATTTAATGGAATAATTGGGTTACATTATTGATGGCTGTTCCCAATTTGTTTCTTCAACATCGAGGAGCTCGCAGTCTCTGGTAGAGACCGATGTCGGGAAGCTCCAAAGAATGCAAAAGGTTCGACTAGACCCCGAGTGAGCTGTGATTGAACCCCCCGATGCAGGAGCCCCGACACGGACGGCCCGACCGCCGGCTACGGGAGTCCCGTCAACGGAAGGCTCGAGGCCCCAGACCATGGGAGACCAAAGAAGGAAAGAGTTTGAACTTTGTGTTCTGTTGTTTTTTATTGGTATGAGTGGATGGTAAATGATATTCCTCGTGTTGCAAACATAAATGTTTTGCAACACGTGCCACCCCATGCTTCAATTGTGAGTAAATACAGTGCTGGAGGAACTTGGTGGGTTTGACAACCTCTGAAGAAATGGACAGATGACTAATTGGGGCGGGAGCTCTCAGTCTGAAATATGGGGGAGAGCTGGAAATGAGGTGGGGGTTGGGCAATGCCTGACAAGTGATGGGTGGATTACAGGTGATTGGGTGATGGGCAAATGGATGGAGTAAGTGCCAAAGGCTGAAGGTGAAAGTGATAAAACATGTTGGATAAGGACAAGAACAAGAACTGAAATGTAAAACCAGTGTGAGATGGGGTTGGAAGGTAAAAGGGAAATGTGGACAAGGAGTTGAGAGATGAGCATACATCCCTTCATTAACTAAGTAATAACTAAATAATAATAACTAAATAATAATAATAACTAAATAATAATAATAACTAAATAATAATAATAATAACTAAATAATAATACCAACTAAATAGTAATACCAACTAACTAGTCCTTTCTTGTACGCTCATCTCTCAAACAGACCCATATTCCCTCTCTCTGTTCCACCCATCTCTCTCCTAGTTTCATATTTCTGTTATCTCCTTATTTGGCATTTTGTCCCTCTCACCTTGAGCCTCTGGCACTCACTCCATCCAAATGCTAATCACGCCTCACATGTACCACCTATTTACTTGCTGACTTTGTCCTGCGTGCCTCTGCCAATTTTCACTCTCTTTCATCAGTCTGAGTTAGGTTGCTGACCTGAGATGTCATCTGTCCATTCCACTTGCAGTCAGGCAGATTGTGCCTGTACTGCTGTATGCCTCCAGCACTTTTGTCTTTGGACAGAGCCATGTTCCCCGGTTGTAGTTGGCTCCTGTTACAGGGAGTGTGGAGTTTAATATTTTTGACTGAAACTCTGGGGGATTGGGTTTTCCAGGTATTTTTAACCATCTGGACACCACTGAATGTTTGTTTATATCTAATGTTCAAATGTCCACGTGAAGAGTAAGGTATCGGGCAACAAGGTTGGGAGAACACTTGTGAAATATAATGGGTATTTGATGTAACTGGGGTGTGCTGTGCTTGTAAATTGTGTCAGTGCTGGAGCAACTCGATGGGTGCAGCAACATCGCTGGAGAACATGTATTGGTAATTCTGGGTAGGGACTCTTCAGACATTAATCTCTTAAGGTAGTCAAAATATATTCGACTACCTTAATATTGGTCCAATCTGTAGGAGTCCTGACTGCAGAGACACAATGGTCCTGGTTGGAGATACATGTGAAGGCATTGTCCACATGTCCCAAGTGTTTTACCTTGAGGACTAGAATCTTCTCACCCAGGACTGTCCGACCCACTGAGTTACTCCCACACTTTGTCTAATTGTAGAGAAGGAAGTTGGAACATTTCAATCATTAAAATGTTATGTTAATTAGATTTTTCAGCATCAAGTCTACCTGGATTTGGTCTTTATGGATGTCATAGGAAGGTAAGGCACTTATTTCTAACCCTCTTAAGTTTAATGGGATAAATGTGTTACATTATTGATGGCTGTTCCCAATTTGTTTCTTCAACATCGAGGAGCTCGCAGTCTCTGGTAGAGACCGATGTCGGGATGCTCCAAAGAACGCAAAAGATTCGACTAGACCCCGAGTGAGCTGTGATTGAAACCCCCGATGCAGGACCCCCGACACGGACGGCCCGACCCCCGGCTACGGGAGTCAAGATTGTCCCATCAATGGAAGGCTCGAGGCACCAGACCAAAGAAGGGAAGAGTTTGAACTTTGTGTTCTGTTGCTTTTTATTGGTATGAGTGTATGGTAAATGAAATTCCTCGTGTTGCAAAGCATACTTTTTTTGCAACACGAGCCACCCCATGCTTGAATCGTGAGTAAATACACAGTGCTGGAGGAACTTGGTGGGTTTGACAACCTCTGAAGAAATGGGCAGATGACTCATTGGGTCCGGAGCTCTCAGTCTGAAATATGGGGGAGAGCTAGAAATGAGGTGGGGGTTGGGCACTGCCTGACAAGTGATGGGTGGATTACAGGTGAGTGGGTGATGGGCAAATGGATGGAGAAAATGCCAAAGGCTGAAGATGGAAGTGATCAAACATTTTGGATAAGGACAAGAACTGTGAAATGTAAAACCAGGGTGAGGTGGGGTTGGAAGGTAAAAGGGAAATATGGGACAGTTGAGAGATGAGCATATGTCCCTTCATTAACTAAGTAACAATAATAACTAAACAATAGTAATAACTAAATAATAATAATAACAATAATGATAATAACTAAATGATAATAGTAACAATAATGGTAAGAACTAAATAATGATAAGAACTAAATGATAAGAACTAAATAATACCAAGTAACTAGTCCTTTCTTGTACGCTCATCTCTCAAACAGTTCCATATTCCCTCTCTCCCTTCCACCCATATCTCTCCTAGTTTCACTGTTCTCTCCTTATTTGGCATTTTGAGCCTTTGGCACTCACTCCATCCATATGCTAATCACGCCTCGCATGTACCACCTATTTACTTGCTGACTTTGTCCTGCGTGCCTCTGCCTCTTTTCACTCTCTTTCATCAGTCTGAGGAAGGTTGCTGACCTGAGATGTCATCTGTCCATTCCACTTGCAGTCAGGCAGATTGTGCCTGAACTGCTGAATGCCTCCAGCACTTTGTCTTTGGACAGAGCCATATTCCCTGGTTGTAGTTGGCTCCTGTTTCAGGGAATGTAGAGTTTAATATTTTTGACTGAAACTCTGGGGTGTTGGGTTTTTCTAGGAATTTTCTAACCATCTCGACAACACTAAATGTTTGTTTATATCTAACGTTTAAATGTCCACATGAAGAGTAATGCATCTGGGCAACAAGTTTGGGAGAACACTTGTGAAATATATTGGGTATTTGATGTGCTTGTAAATTGTGTCAGCGCTGGAGCAACTCGATGGGTACAGCAACATCGCTGGAGAACATGGATTGGTAATTCTGGGCTGGGACTCTTCAGACCTTAAACTCTTCAGGTAGTCTAAATATATTCAACTACCTTAATATTGGTCCAATCTGTGGGAGTCCTGACTGCAGAGACACAATGGTCCTGGTTGGAGATACATCTCCAGGCATTGTCCACATAAAACGAGGTATTCTAGTTTTACCTTGAGGACTAGAATCTTCTCACTGAGGACTGTCCGACCCACTAAGTTACTCCCGCACTTTGTCTAATTGTAGAGAAGGAAGTTGGAACATTTCAAACATTAAAATGTTATGTTAATTTGATTTTTCAGCATCAAGTGTACCTGGATTTGGTCTTTATGGATGTCATAGGAAGGTAAGGTACCTATTTCTAACTCTCTTCAATTTAATGGAATAATTGGGTTACATTATTGATGGCTGTTCCCAATTTGTTTCTTCAACATCGAGGAGCTCGCAGTCTCTGGTAGAGACCGATGTCGGGAAGCTCCAAAGAACGCAAAAGGTTCGACTAGACCCCGAGTGAGCTGTGATTGAACCCCCCGATGCAGGAGCCCCGACACGGACGGCCCGACCGCCGGCTACGGGAGTCCCGTCAACGGAAGGCTCGAGGCCCCAGACCATGGGAGACCAAAGAAGGAAAGAGTTTGAACTTTGTGTTCTGTTGTTTTTTATTGGTATGAGTGGATGGTAAATGATATTCCTCGTGTTGCAAACATAAATTTTTTGCAACACGTGCCACCCCATGCTTCAATTGTGAGTAAATACAGTGCTGGAGGAACTTGGTGGGTTTGACAACCTCTGAAGAAATGGACAGATGACTAATTGGGGCGGGAGCTCTCAGTCTGAAATATGGGGGAGAGCTGGAAATGAGGTGGGGGTTGGGCAATGCCTGACAAGTGATGGGTGGATTACAGGTGATTGGGTGATGGGCAAATGGATGGAGTAAGTGCCAAAGGCTGAAGGTGAAAGTGATAAAACATGTTGGATAAGGACAAGAACAAGAACTGAAATGTAAAACCAGTGTGAGATGGGGTTGGAAGGTAAAAGGGAAATGTGGACAAGGAGTTGAGAGATGAGCATACATCCCTTCATTAACTAAGTAATAACTAAATAATAATAACTAAATAATAATAATAACTAAATAATAATAATAACTAAATAATAATAATAATAACTAAATAATAATACCAACTAAATAGTAATACCAACTAACTAGTCCTTTCTTGTACGCTCATCTCTCAAACAGACCCATATTCCCTCTCTCTGTTCCACCCATCTCTCTCCTAGTTTCATATTTCTGTTATCTCCTTATTTGGCATTTTGTCCCTCTCACCTTGAGCCTCTGGCACTCACTCCATCCAAATGCTAATCACGCCTCACATGTACCACCTATTTACTTGCTGACTTTGTCCTGCGTGCCTCTGCCAATTTTCACTCTCTTTCATCAGTCTGAGGTAGGTTGCTGACCTGAGATGTCATCTGTCCATTCCACTTGCAGTCAGGCAGATTGTGCCTGAGCAGGTGAATGCCTCCAGCACTTTGTCTTTGGACAGAGCCATGTTCCCCGGTTGTAGTTGGCTCCTGTTACAGGGAGTGTGGAGTTTAATATTTTTGACTGAAACTCTGGGGGATTGGGTTTTCCAGGTATTTTTAACCATCTGGACACCACTGAATGTTTGTTTATATCTAACGTTTAAATGTCCACATGAAGAGTAATGCATCTGGGCAACAAGTTTGGGAGAACACTTGTGAAATATATTGGGTATTTGATGTGCTTGTAAATTGTGTCAGAGCTGGAGCAACTCGATGGGTACAGCAACATCGCTGGAGAACATGGATTGGTAATTCTGGGTTGGGACTCTTCAGACATTAAACTCTTCAGGTAGTCTAAATATATTCGACTACCTTAATATTGGTCCAATCTGTAGGAGTCCTGACTGCAGAGACACAATGGTCCTGGTTGGAGATACATCTCCAGGCATTGTCCACATGTCCACATAAAACAAGGTATTCTAGTTTTACCTTGAGGACTAGAATCTTCTCACTGAGGACTGTCCGACCCACTAAGTTACTCCCGCACTTTGTCTAATTGTAGAGAAGGAAGTTGGAACATTTCAAACATTAAAATGTTATGTTAATTTGATTTTTCAGCATCAAGTGTACCTGGATTTGGTCTTTATGGATGTCATAGGAAGGTAAGGTACCTATTTCTAACTCTCTTCCATTAAATGGAATAATTGGGTTACATTATTGATGGCTGTTCCCAATTTGTTTCTTCAACATCGAGGAGCTCGCAGTCTCTGGTAGAGACCAATGTCGGGAAGCTCCAAAGAACGCGAAAGGTTCGACTAGACCCCGAGTGAGCTGTGATTGAACCCCCCGATGCAGGAGCCCCGATACGGACGGCCCGACCGCCGGCTACGGGAGTCCCGTCAACGGAAGGCTCGATGACCCAGACCATGGGAGACCAAAGAAGGAAAGAGTTTGAACTTTGTTCTGTTGTTTTTTATTGGTATGAGTGGATGGTAAATGATATTCCTCGTGTTGCAAACATAATTTTTTTGCAACACGTGGCACCCCATGCTTCAATTGTGAGTAAATACAGTGCTGGAGGAACTTGGTGGGTTTGACAACCTCTGAAGAAATGGACAGATGACTAATTGGGTCCGGAGCTCTCAGTCTGAAATATGGGGGAGAGCTGGAAATGAGGTGGGGGTTGGGCACTGCCTGACAAGTGATGGGTGGATTACAGGTGATTGGGTGATGGGCAAATGGATGGAGTAAGTGCCAAAGGCTGAAGGTGAAAGTGATAAAACATGTTGGATAAGGACAAGATCAAGAACTGAAATGTAAAACCAGTGTGAGATGGGGTTGGAAGGTAAAAGGGAAATGTGGACAAGGAGTTGAGAGATGAGCATACTTCCCTTCATTAACTAAGTAATAACTAAATAATAATAATAACTAAATAATAATAATCACTAAATGATAATAATAATGACTAAATAATAATACCAACTAAATAGTAATACCAACTAACTAGTCCTTTCTTGTACGCTCATCTCTCAAACAGTCCCATATTCCCTCTCTCTCTTCCACCCATCTCTCTCCTAGTTTCATATTTCTGTTATCTCCTTATTTGGCATTTTGTCCCTCTCACCTTGAGCCTCTGGCACTCACTCCATCCATATGCTAATCACGCCTCGCATGTACCACCTATTTACTTGCTGACTTTGTCCTGCGTGCCTCTGCCTCTTTTCACTCTCTTTCATCAGTCTGAGGAAGGTTGCTGACCTGAGATGTCATCTGTCCATTCCACTTGCAGTCAGGCAGATTGTGCGTGAACTGCTGAATGCCTCCAGCACTTTGTCTTTGGACAGAGCCATATTCCCTGGTTGTAGTTGGCTCCTGTTTCAGGGAATGTAGAGTTTAATATTTTTGACTGAAACTCTGGGGTGTTGGGTTTTTCTAGGAATTTTCTAACCATCTCGACAACACTAAATGTTTGTTTATATCTAACGTTTAAATGTCCACATGAAGAGTAATGCATCTGGGCAACAAGTTTGGGAGAACACTTGTGAAATATATTGGGTATTTGATGTGCTTGTAAATTGTGTCAGAGCTGGAGCAACTCGATGGGTACAGCAACATCGCTGGAGAACATGGATTGGTAATTCTGGGTTGGGACTCTTCAGACATTAAACTCTTCAGGTAGTCTAAATATATTCGACTACCTTAATATTGGTCCAATCTGTAGGAGTCCTGACTGCAGAGACACAATGGTCCTGGTTGGAGATACATCTCCAGGCATTGTCCACATGTCCACATAAAACAAGGTATTCTAGTTTTACCTTGAGGACTAGAATCTTCTCACTGAGGACTGTCCGACCCACTAAGTTACTCCTGCACTTTGTCTAATTGTAGAGAAGGAAGTTGGAACATTTCAAACATTAAAATGTTATGTTAATTTGATTTTTCTGCATCAAGTCTACCTGGATTTGGTCTTTATAGATGTCATAGGAAGGTAAGGTACGTATTTCTAACCCTCTTCAGTTTAATGGAATAATTGTGTTACATTATTGATGGCTGTTCCAAATTTGTTTCTTAGTTACGTTTTTTGACCTATGGACCTATCTCCTAAGTTGTATTATTGATAGTTTATCTTACTTTTCTAATTTCTTCTTTATTTCTTTATTTTCCTTGTCTATAAATTTAAATAAATAATTAGAGGCAACGTTAATATTTAACCGATAAAGGAGGACCTACTACTTTGGTAACTGGGTACCCGGAACCATGGATACTTAATATGAAATCGTTATACAAAGTTTGTATTGGGTTGGACTATGATATGCAGATACCTCTAATAAAACAAATTAAAACATCAAATTTGTTTCTTCAACATCGAGGAGCTCGTAGTCTCTGGTAGGAATTGAAGTGACTGAGTGAGATATGGCGGAACCAAGGACTCACGGTTAACCCTGAAATATTGGTGTGTAATATAACAATTATATATTGAATCGTCGGATTAATAAGTATTGAGACGTTAACCGAGACCAAGGTACCCCCGTATCTCACAGAAAGTCCGCCTTAGACTGGTTGTTAAGAGAGGAAATCCTCCACGCGAAGGTCAGGAATTGAAGTGACCGAGTGAGATACGGCAGAACCAAGGACTCACGGTTAACCCTGAACTATTGGTGTGTAATAATATAAGTATTTTAAAAAATGGGTAATGGTATGGACACCAGTTGTCACCCGGACTGGCCATTACATCAGCTATGTTTCTTGCATCCAGAAATGCATTATTAGACCTTCAGGCGTATGTCGGGAAGGGGGTTCCAAGGATATGGGTGTGTTATCAAGGGCCCAGAGTGTAATATGGAAAAAGGATAAAAAAAGAAATTATAAAAAGGCCATTCAGTTGTGGATCGATCATTGTAACGGAGAAAAGGCACGGTCATTAACGGCCAGTTGGCAGAGTAAGGCCTTGAAACTAGTAATTCCCCTGACCGAGGGGGGTCAGGAGATGTCGGTGACCGTATTAAAACAGTAATGTAGGCATGCTAAGGAAAGTAAGGATCGTCAGGAGAGAGGGAGACAAAATAAGGCCGAGGTAGATAAAGTTGGTGCTGGCATAGATTTGGGAGGTGATGACGAGGGTTGGGGTTTGGGTTAGGGTTAGGGTTTTTTGGAACACGAACCACCCCATGCTTGAATCATGAGTAAATACACAGTGCTGGAGGAACCTGGTGGGTTTGACAACCTCTGAAGAAATGGGCAGATGACTCATTGGGTCCGGAGCTCTCAGTCTGAAATAGGGGGGAGAGCTGGAAATGAGGTGGGGGTTGGGCACTGCCCGACAAGTGATGGGTGGATTAAAATGGATGGAGAAAATGCCAAAGGCTGAAGATGGAAGTGATCAAACGTGTTGGATAAGGACAAGAACTGTGAAATGTAAAACCAGGGTGAGGTGGGGTTGGAAGGTAAAAGGGAAATATGGGACAGTTGAGAGATGAGCATATGTCCCTTCATTAACTAAGTAACAATAATAACTAAACAATAGTAATAACTAAATAATAATAATAACAATAATGATAATAACTAAATGATAATAGTAACAATAATGGTAAGAACTAAATAATGATAAGAACTAAATGATAAGAACTAAATAATACCAAGTAACTAGTCCTTTCTTGTACGCTCATCTCTCAAACAGTTCCATATTCCCTCTCTCCCTTCCACCCATATCTCTCCTAGTTTCATTGTTCTCTCCTTATTTGGCATTTTGAGCCTTTGGCACTCACTCCATCCATATGCTAATCACGCCTCGCATGTACCACCTATTTACTTGCTGACTTTGTCCTGCGTGCCTCTGCCTCTTTTCACTCTCTTTCATCAGTCTGAGGAAGGTTGCTGACCTGAGATGTCATCTGTCCATTCCACTTGCAGTCAGGCAGATTGTGCCTGAACTGCTGAATGCCTCCAGCACTTTGTCTTTGGACAGAGGGTTTAGAGTCGTTAGGGTTTAGAGTCGTTAGGGTTTAGAGTCGTTAGGGTTTAGAGTCGTTAGGGTTTAGAGTCGTTAGGGTTTAGAGTCGTTAGGGTTTAGAGTCGTTAGGGTTTAGAGTCGTTAGGGTTTAGAGTCGTTAGGGTTTAGAGTCGTTAGGGTTTAGAGTCGTTAGGGTTTAGAGTCGTTAGGGTTTAGAGTCGTTAGGGTTTAGAGTCGTTAGGGTTTAGAGTCGTTAGGGTTTAGAGTCGTTAGGGTTTAGAGTCGTTAGGGTTTAGAGTCGTTAGGGTTTAGAGTCGTTAGGGTTTAGAGTCGTTAGGGTTTAGAGTCGTTAGGGTTTAGAGTCGTTAGGGTTTAGAGTCGTTAGGGTTTAGAGTCGTTAGGGTTTAGAGTCGTTAGGGTTTAGAGTCGTTAGGGTTTAGAGTCGTTAGGGTTTAGAGTCGTTAGGGTTTAGAGTCGTTAGGGTTTAGAGTCGTTAGGGTTTAGAGTCGTTAGGGTTTAGAGTCGTTAGGGTTTAGAGTCGTTAGGGTTTAGAGTCGTTAGGGTTTAGAGTCGTTAGGGTTTAGAGTCGTTAGGGTTTAGAGTCGTTAGGGTTTAGAGTCGTTAGGGTTTAGAGTCGTTAGGGTTTAGAGTCGTTAGGGTTTAGAGTCGTTAGGGTTTAGAGTCGTTAGGGTTTAGAGTCGTTAGGGTTTAGAGTCGTTAGGGTTTAGAGTCGTTAGGGTTTAGAGTCGTTAGGGTTTAGAGTCGTTAGGGTTTAGAGTCGTTAGGGTTTAGAGTCGTTAGGGTTTAGAGTCGTTAGGGTTTAGAGTCGTTAGGGTTTAGAGTCGTTAGGGTTTAGAGTCGTTAGGGTTTAGAGTCGTTAGGGTTTAGAGTCGTTAGGGTTTAGAGTCGTTAGGGTTTAGAGTCGTTAGGGTTTAGAGTCGTTAGGGTTTAGAGTCGTTAGGGTTTAGAGTCGTTAGGGTTTAGAGTCGTTAGGGTTTAGAGTCGTTAGGGTTTAGAGTCGTTAGGGTTTAGAGTCGTTAGGGTTTAGAGTCGTTAGGGTTTAGAGTCGTTAGGGTTTAGAGTCGTTAGGGTTTAGAGTCGTTAGGGTTTAGAGTCGTTAGGGTTTAGAGTCGTTAGGGTTTAGAGTCGTTAGGGTTTAGAGTCGTTAGGGTTTAGAGTCGTTAGGGTTTAGAGTCGTTAGGGTTTAGAGTCGTTAGGGTTTAGAGTCGTTAGGGTTTAGAGTCGTTAGGGTTTAGAGTCGTTAGGGTTTAGAGTCGTTAGGGTTTAGAGTCGTTAGGGTTTAGAGTCGTTAGGGTTTAGAGTCGTTAGGGTTTAGAGTCGTTAGGGTTTAGAGTCGTTAGGGTTTAGAGTCGTTAGGGTTTAGAGTCGTTAGGGTTTAGAGTCGTTAGGGTTTAGAGTCGTTAGGGTTTAGAGTCGTTAGGGTTTAGAGTCGTTAGGGTTTAGAGTCGTTAGGGTTTAGAGTCGTTAGGGTTTAGAGTCGTTAGGGTTTAGAGTCGTTAGGGTTTAGAGTCGTTAGGGTTTAGAGTCGTTAGGGTTTAGAGTCGTTAGGGTTTAGAGTCGTTAGGGTTTAGAGTCGTTAGGGTTTAGAGTCGTTAGGGTTTAGAGTCGTTAGGGTTTAGAGTCGTTAGGGTTTAGAGTCGTTAGGGTTTAGAGTCGTTAGGGTTTAGAGTCGTTAGGGTTTAGAGTCGTTAGGGTTTAGAGTCGTTAGGGTTTAGAGTCGTTAGGGTTTAGAGTCGTTAGGGTTTAGAGTCGTTAGGGTTTAGAGTCGTTAGGGTTTAGAGTCGTTAGGGTTTAGAGTCGTTAGGGTTTAGAGTCGTTAGGGTTTAGAGTCGTTAGGGTTTAGAGTCGTTAGGGTTTAGAGTCGTTAGGGTTTAGAGTCGTTAGGGTTTAGAGTCGTTAGGGTTTAGAGTCGTTAGGGTTTAGAGTCGTTAGGGTTTAGAGTCGTTAGGGTTTAGAGTCGTTAGGGTTTAGAGTCGTTAGGGTTTAGAGTCGTTAGGGTTTAGAGTCGTTAGGGTTTAGAGTCGTTAGGGTTTAGAGTCGTTAGGGTTTAGAGTCGTTAGGGTTTAGAGTCGTTAGGGTTTAGAGTCGTTAGGGTTTAGAGTCGTTAGGGTTTAGAGTCGTTAGGGTTTAGAGTCGTTAGGGTTTAGAGTCGTTAGGGTTTAGAGTCGTTAGGGTTTAGAGTCGTTAGGGTTTAGAGTCGTTAGGGTTTAGAGTCGTTAGGGTTTAGAGTCGTTAGGGTTTAGAGTCGTTAGGGTTTAGAGTCGTTAGGGTTTAGAGTCGTTAGGGTTTAGAGTCGTTAGGGTTTAGAGTCGTTAGGGTTTAGAGTCGTTAGGGTTTAGAGTCGTTAGGGTTTAGAGTCGTTAGGGTTTAGGGTCGTTAGGGTTTAGAGTCGTTAGGGTTTAGAGTCGTTAGGGTTTAGGGTCGTTAGGGTTTAGGGTCGTTAGGGTTTAGGGTCGTTAGGGTTTAGGGTCGTTAGGGTTTAGGGTCGTTAGGGTTTAGGGTCGTTAGGGTTTAGGGTCGTTAGGGTTTAGGGTCGGTTTAGGGTCGTTAGGGTTTAGGGTCGTTAGGGTTTAGGGTCGTTAGGGTTTAGGGTCGTTAGGGTTTAGGGTCGTTAGGGTTTAGGGTCGTTAGGGTTTTGGGTCGTTAGGGTTTAGGGTCGTTAGGGTTTAGGGTCGTTAGGGTTTAGGGTCGTTAGGGTTTAGGGTCGTTAGGGTTTAGGGTCGTTAGGGTTTAGGGTCGTTAGGGTTTAGGTCGTTAGGGTTTAGGGTCGTTAGGGTTTTAGGGTCGTTAGGGTTTAGGGTCGTTAGGGTTTAGGGTCGTTAGGGTTTAGGGTCGTTAGGGTTTAGGGTCGTTAGGGTTTAGGGTCGTTAGGGTTTAGGGTCGTTAGGGTTTAGGGTCGTTAGGGTTTAGGGTCGTTAGGGTTTAGGGTCGTTAGGGTTTAGGGTCGTTAGGGTTTAGGGTCGTTAGGGTTTTAGGGTCGTTAGGGTTTAGGGTCGTTAGGGTTTAGGGTCGTTAGGGTTTAGGGTCGTTAGGGTTTAGGGTCGTTAGGGTTTAGGGTCGTTAGGGTTTAGGGTCGTTAGGGTTTAGGGTCGTTAGGGTTTAGGGGTCGTTAGGGTTTAGGGTCGTTAGGGTTTAGGGTCGTTAGGGTTTAGGGTCGTTAGGGTTTAGGGTCGTTAGGGTTTAGGGTCGTTAGGGTTTAGGGTCGTTAGGGTTTAGGGTCGTTAGGGTTTAGGGTCGTTAGGGTTTAGGGTCGTTAGGGTTTAGGGTCGTTAGGGTTTAGGGTCGTTAGGGTTTAGGGTCGTTAGGGTTTAGGGTCGTTAGGGTTTAGGGTCGTTAGGGTTTAGGGTCGTTAGGGTTTAGGGTCGTTAGGGTTTAGGGTCGTTAGGGTTTAGGGTCGTTAGGGTTTAGGGTCGTTAGGGTTTAGGGTCGTTAGGGTTTAGGGTCGTTAGGGTTTAGGGTCGTTAGGGTTTAGGGTCGTTAGGGTTTAGGGTCGTTAGGGTTTAGGGTCGTTAGGGTTTAGGGTCGTTAGGGTTTAGGGTCGTTAGGGTTTAGGGTCGTTAGGGTTTAGGGTCGTTAGGGTTTAGGGTCGTTAGGGTTTAGGGTCGTTAGGGTTTAGGGTCGTTAGGGTTTAGGGTCGTTAGGGTTTAGGGTCGTTAGGGTTTAGGGTCGTTAGGGTTTAGGGTCGTTAGGGTTTAGGGTCGTTAGGGTTTAGGGTCGTTAGGGTTTAGGGTCGTTAGGGTTTAGGGTCGTTAGGGTTTAGGGTCGTTAGGGTTTAGGGTCGTTAGGGTTTAGGGTCGTTAGGGTTTAGGGTCGTTAGGGTTTAGGGTCTTTGGGTTAGGTTTAGGGTCGTTAGGGTTTAGGGTCGTTAGGGTTTAGGGTCGTTAGGGTTTAGGGTCGTTAGGGTTTAGGGTCGTTAGGGTTTAGGGTCGTTAGGGTTTAGGGTCGTTAGGGTTTAGGGTCGTTAGGGTTTAGGGTCGTTAGGGTTTAGGGTCGTTAGGGTTTAGGGTCGTTAGGGTTTAGGGTCGTTAGGGTTTAGGGTCGTTAGGGTTTAGGGTCGTTAGGGTTTAGGGGTCGTTAGGGTTTAGGGTCGTTAGGGTTTAGGGTCGTTAGGGTTTAGGGTCGTTAGGGTTTAGGGTCGTTAGGGTTTAGGGTCGTTAGGGTTTAGGGTCGTTAGGGTTTAGGGTCGTTAGGGTTTAGGGTCGTTAGGGTTTAGGGTCGTTAGGGTTTAGGGTCGTTAGGGTTTAGGGTCGTTAGGGTTTAGGGTCGTTAGGGTTTAGGGTCGTTAGGGTTTAGGGTTTAGGTTTTGGGTCGTTAGGGTTTAGGGTCGTTAGGGTTTAGGGTCGTTAGGGTTTAGGGTCGTTAGGGTTTAGGGTCGTTAGGGTTTAGGGTCGTTAGGGTTTAGGGTCGTTAGGGTTTAGGGTCGTTAGGTTTAGGGTCGTTAGGGTTTAGGGTCGTTAGGGTTTTAGGGTCGTTAGGGTTTAGGGTCGTTAGGGTTTAGGGTCGTTAGGGTTTAGGGTCGTTAGGGTTTAGGGTCGTTAGGGTTTAGGGTCGTTAGGGTTTAGGGTCGTTAGGGTTTAGGGTCGTTAGGGTTTAGGGTCGTTAGGGTTTAGGGTCGTTAGGGTTTAGGGTCGTTAGGGTTTAGGGTCGTTAGGGTTTAGGGTCGTTAGGGTTTAGGGTCGTTAGGGTTTAGGGTCGTTAGGGTTTAGGGTCGTTAGGGTTTAGGGTCGTTAGGGTTTAGGGTCGTTAGGGTTTAGGGTCGTTAGGGTTTAGGGTCGTTAGGGTTTAGGGTCGTTAGGGTTTAGGGTCGTTAGGGTTTAGGGTCGTTAGGGTTTAGGGTCGTTAGGGTTTAGGGTCGTTAGGGTTTAGGGTCGTTAGGGTTTAGGGTCGTTAGGGTTTAGGGTCGTTAGGGTTTAGGGTCGTTAGGGTTTAGGGTCGTTAGGGTTTAGGGTCGTTAGGGTTTAGGGTCGTTAGGGTTTAGGGTCGTTAGGGTTTAGGGTCGTTAGGGTTTAGGGTCGTTAGGGTTTAGGGTCGTTAGGGTTTAGGGTCGTTAGGGTTTAGGGTCGTTAGGGTTTAGGGTCGTTAGGGTTTAGGGTCGTTAGGGTTTAGGGTCGTTAGGGTTTAGGGTCGTTAGGGTTTAGGGTCGTTAGGGTTTAGGGTCGTTAGGGGTTTAGGGTCGTTAGGGTTTAGGGTCGTTAGGGTTTAGGGTCGTTAGGGTTTAGGGTCGTTAGGGTTTAGGGGTCGTTAGGGTTTAGGGTCGTTAGGGTTTAGGGTCGTTAGGGTTTAGGGTCGTTAGGGTTTAGGGTCGTTAGGGTTTAGGGTCGTTAGGGTTTAGGGGTCGTTAGGGTTTAGGGTCGTTAGGGTTTAGGGTCGTTAGGGTTTAGGGTCGTTAGGGTTTAGGGTCGTTAGGGTTTAGGGTCGTTAGGGTTTAGGGTCGTTAGGGTTTAGGGTCGTTAGGGTTTAGGGTCGTTAGGGTTTAGGGTCGTTAGGGTTTAGGGTCGTTAGGGTTTAGGGTCGTTAGGGTTTAGGGTCGTTAGGGTTTAGGGTCGTTAGGGTTTAGGGTCGTTAGGGTTTAGGGTCGTTAGGGTTTAGGGTCGTTAGGGTTTAGGGTCGTTAGGGTTTAGGGTCGTTAGGGTTTAGGGTCGTTAGGGTTTAGGGTCGTTAGGGTTTAGGGTCGTTAGGGTTTAGGGTCGTTAGGGTTTAGGGTCGTTAGGGTTTAGGGTCGTTAGGGTTTAGGGTCGTTAGGGTTTAGGGTCGTTAGGGTTTAGGGTCGTTAGGGTTTAGGGTCGTTAGGGTTTAGGGTCGTTAGGGTTTAGGGTCGTTAGGGTTTAGGGTCGTTAGGGTTTAGGGTCGTTAGGGTTTAGGGTCGTTAGGGTTTAGGGGGGTTAGGGTTTAGGGGGTTAGGGTTTAGGGGGGTTAGGGTTTAGGGGGGTTAGGGTTTAGGGGGGTTAGGGTTTAGAGGGGTTAGGGTTTAGAGGGGTTAGGGTTTAGAGGGGTTAGGGTTTAGAGGGTTAGGGTTTAGAGGGGTTAGGGTTTAGAGGGGTTAGGGGTTAGGGTTAGGGTTAGGGTTAGGTTGTGATTTATCGGACAGTGGGACAACATGCCCTCTGGTGCTTATTGATCTCCCCCTGGGGATTCCTTTTCACTGTGTACTGTCACTTGGTATTTGGCCCACGGTTTCATCACCCTTGTCCAAATCTATTTGCCTTACACTTGCCCTTCCATAGATTTGTGCGAGTCAGTCAGGATCCACCCTAGGTTTGAGTTTATGCTAGATTTAGGCCATTAGGCTCTTTTGTCTGTAGCGCTTCTATCCATAGCCTCTCTGCTCTCTTGCGTCTCCCTGTTGTTGCCAGTGGATTGAGGTAGTGGTCAATGTATTCTGCTACCCCATAGGATTCGCTACTACAGTCTGACACTATGGGCCTACCTGGCGGTATTTCTCCAGGCACTGTCCACGTGTCTGGGTTTTTGTGTATCTTTGGGAGCATGTAGAATTTCCTCGCCCTGGGTTGTGTTCCTGTTAGGTATTCTACTTGTTTCTCTAGGATGTATCCTGATGTCTTAAGCTCTTCCAAAATGTCCCCTATTTCCTTTTGTGTTTCTTTATATATGGGCTCATCTAACTTAGTGTAGTGTTCTATCTTGTTCAGTTGTCTATGTGCCTCGAAGAGGTACTGTTGTCTGTCCATGATAACTATACTGCTCCCCTTGTCTGCTGGTTTGATCACTATCTCGTTATTATCTCTCAGCTCTGTCAAGGCCTGCCTCTCTTTTCTGGTGATGTTGGACTTATCTTTTGTTGTGGGCATATCCTCAATGGCTGATGCCTGTCTCTGTTATAAATTCTGTTATCTGTCCAGGGACATCCTCGTCGTCTGGGGTCCACCCTGTGAGTGGCCTAAAGGGTATAATTTCTGCAGGGCTCTGCGCCACTGAAGTGGTGTATTAACTTAATGGATCGGTAAAATCTGTGTAGGTCCCCCTGCACTTGTTCCTTGTGGGATTTGGGAGTAGGGACGAAGGTGAGGCCTCTGTTCAATACCCTCTCTTGGGTTTCGGTAAGGGAGAATGTTTGAGAAAGGTTGATGATTGTTTTCCCTAATTGTGGGCCCTGCCTCTCTTGGCATGGTGTCCCTAACAGTTTAAATGCTTCATCCACTCTCTGATCATGGCTCGGGCTGTGGGTTCTGTCCAGTGGATGTGGTCTACGTTTACTTTAAACTGGCTGGTGGGGATAGTGGGAATGTGTTTCTGGGTCTGTATGTAGTCATTAAGCTTTCTGAGTGTGACCTGCTCTGGTGCTGGGAGAGACTGGCTGAAGTTGATCATAGGGACCCATATGCTGGCATTAGGGAATTTACGACTGGCCATCTTGATTAGTGTTTGGAGTTGTTTGATGGCAGTCTGTGGTCTTTGTTCCTTATTGTTAATGCCAAACGAGAGAATGACTTTTTGAGTTTCTGGGCATTGGATCAATTTGTCAAGGATGGAAGTGCCATGTATGCATTTGGCTCCTGGATAGCTGTCCAATTGTATGTTGTTGTTGTTGGAGAATTTGGGGATCCTGGCAATGTTGGAATCTCCAATTATTAAAACAGGCTTGCTGGGTTGTAGTTTCCAGGTAACATTTTTCTGACATGTGTGTGGGTGTTTAGTTACTTCAGCCAGTCTCTTCCCTGGACCCCTCTGTGTGTGCTGCTGAAAGTCGTCCTGAGAGTTACTGACTGTGTCTGTAGTCGGGGCCCTCTGGTGCTGTGTGCAGGCCCTACGTGCTGGTCTAACCCTCGGTGCTGGGACCCCCTGTGTTAGAGTGGAAAGGGTTGGTGTGAGGGAAGGGGTAGCAGTACCGGACCTGTTTCCCTGTGGTACCGCGGTCGTGACCTCCTTTCCGGTTGTCTCCGTGGTCGGTTCGGTCTCCCCCCTGGAGGGTCTGCGCTCGGCCCGTGGTCTCCGGGGGAGAGGGCCGTGGGATTCGTGGCGTGAGGAGATGCTCCGGTAGATAAGGGCGGATGTGCTGGGGGAATCGGAGCGCGTGGGCCGTGTCCAGTCATCCGACCAGGTCTCGGTCTCGGACCGGAAGTGGGCCTGGGGCTCGTGTACCGGGGGGACCGGCTGGGCCGGCTGCTGCGGTCGCAACACCACGATCTGGGGGCTGTTGGGGGGGGTTATGTCGGGGCTGGCGGGAGCGGAGCCGTGGGCGGCGCGGCCGCGGGGAGCGGGGCCGCGGGGAGCGGAGCGGGACGCGCTCTGGACGGGGTCGGGACGGGTGGTGACCCAAGCGGTGCGTGGCCGCTCGATCTGGCTTTCCTGTGAAATAGTAAACAAGTCTTGCGGGATATTTACTGCCACATTCGACGTTACAGCCGCTGGCCTACGGGGCTGGGCCTCCCGTAGGCTGCTGCGCTGTTCAGGCCCAGTCTCTGAGGTCAGGTTCAAAACTCGATGTCTGAGGTCCTCCAATCTGATTTTAAATTTATCTCCCAAATTTCTCTTGTTCCAGATTAGGGCCTTGGCGACCGCTTCCTGTACACGATCCGTAGGTTGGCCCTCACGGTATTCATCCTCAAGATGCTCCAGACTATTTTGGTAATGTTCAATCAAAATTTGTCGTGTTTGTTTAGCCCAGGTTTCAGCATTAGAAGCTAATTTTTTTAATGTTTCCTGGGTGGGATTTGCTGGTTTTACAAAGTATGTTAATATCTTGGCCTGCCTCGTGATACCCTTAGGGGGTACGTTCCGTTCCTTTAGAACTCCTAGATGGTGTAAAGCCTGGGCCATTTTATAAATAACTCTAACAGCAACTGCAAAGGAATCCCTCTGTCTAGATTGATTCCTGTGCTGGTTGCGATTCACCCCATTAACTGTTGTTAAACAATCCCCTTCTCCCCCCTTCCCTCTGCATGCCAGAACTCATTTCTGGCCTAGTCGATTATGCTGTAATGCTAATACAGACAAATCGAAGTATCAATTATCTCTAGCGTCGTAGGGTTAACACCAAGGTGCTCACCAATTCTTTGGTTATTTGCCAGCTCGCGGAGACCGCTTGCCGAACTCTTCCCGACTGGGCAACGATTTTCCAGTTTCGCTATCACTGTAGCTTCGTCAGGGAAAGAGATCTAGTCCTAGCCGGTTAGGGTTTTTAAAGGGTAGGTTGATGCTCCTCCCTTTCTGGGTGGAGCTTGCCATGTGTTGGGTCCTAGGACCGGTCACTTTGGTTGGGCACACCCTGTTTCTTGTTTGGACTGGTTAGCCCTCTTCCTTTGTTGTGTTAGTTACCACATGTCTCTGGTATCTTGTATCCTTTATTGCTAATGTTTTCAGCCTCTGTTGATCAATAAATGTGCAAAAATCTCTTGTCCACTATTATGTTCTGCAAGTCTTTAAGTTGTGTCTGTGCTCTGCCAACATGTTTCTAGTCTGTGTGACGCCAAAGGCTCTTCTGGGTAGGGGATCCTGGCTGGGGTAGGGGTGGGTATCGTGTTGTGGATTTGTCAGGGTCTCCTCCCTCTCTTTCGTGCCTGTCTGGTCTATGTGGACGTTTGGTAGGTTCCTCGTATAATGGCTGCTAGGGGGTTGGGGGGGGGTTTCTGGGTAGTTCGGGGTGTTTTTTGGGGTTGTTTGGGGTGATTCGGTGGGGGTCTGCTGTTAGGTTTAGGTTGTAGGGGAGGGGGGGTTTATCAGTTGTTTAGGGGGAATGTTTTGGGTTGTTCGGGTTGTTTTTTTAGGGTTGTTTGGGGTGATTCAGTGGGGTCTACTGTTAGGTTTAGGTTGTAGGGGATGGGGGGGGTTTATCTGTTTTTTGTGGGGGATGTTTTGGGTTGTTCGGGTGTTTTTTTGGGTTTGGGGCGATTCAGTGGGGTCTGCTGTTGGGGTTAGGGTAGTAGGGCAGGGGGGGGGGGGTTTATCAGTTATATTGGGGAAATGTTTTGGGTTTGGGGTGTTCTTTGGGGTGATCCAGTGGTGTCTGCGCATTAGGTTTAGGTTGTAGGGGGGGGGGTTTCCTTTGTTTGGGGGAGATGTTTTGAGTTTTTCGGGGTGTTTCTTTTGTTGTTTGGGGTGAGGGGGTCCTGGCTAGGGTAGGGGTGGGTATCGTGTTGTGGATTTGTCAGGGTCTCCTCCCTCTCTTTCGTGCCTGTCTGGTCTATGTGGACGTTTGGTAGGTTCCTCGTATAATGGCTGCTAGGGGGTTGGGGGGTTTTCTCTGGGTAGTTCGGGGTGTTTTTTGGGGTTGTTTAGGGTGATTCGGTGGGGGTCTGCTGTTAGGTTTAGGTTGTAGGGGAGGGGGGGGGTTTTCAGTTGTTTAGGGGGGATGTTTTGGGTTGTTTTTTAGGGTTGTTTGGGGTGATTCAGTGGGGTCTACTGTTAGGTTTAGGTTGTAGGGGATGGGGGGGGTTTATCTGTTGTTTGTGGGGGATGTTTTGGGTTGTTCGGGTGTTTTTTTGGTTTTGGGGCGATTCAGTGGGGTCTGCTGTTGGGGTTAGGGTAGTAGGGCAGGAGGGGGTTTATCAGTTATATTGGGGAAATGTTTTGGGTTTGGGGTGTTCTTTGGGGTGATCCAGTGGTGTCTGCGCATTAGGTTTAGGTTGTAGGGGGGGGGGGGGTTTCTTTGTTTGGGGGAGATGTTTTGAGTTTTTCGGGGTGTTTCTTTTGTTGTTTGGGGTGAGGGGGTCCTGGCTAGGGTAGGGGTGGGTATCGTGTTGTGGATTTGTCAGGGTCTCCTCCCTCTCTTTCGTGCCTGTCTGGTCTATGTGGGCGTTTGGTAGGTTCCTCGTATAATGGCTGCTAGGGGGTTGGGGGGTTTTCTCTGGGTAGTTCGGGGTGTTTTTTGGGGTTGTTTGGGGTGATTCGGTGGGGGTCTGCTGTTAGGTTTAGGTTGTAGGGGAGGGGGGGGTTTATCAGTTGTTTAGGGGGGATGTTTTGGGTTGTTTTTTAGGGTTGTTTGGGGTGATTCAGTGGGGTCTACTGTTAGGTTTAGGTTGTAGGGGATGGGGGGGTTTATCTGTTGTTTGTGGGGGATGTTTTGGGTTGTTCGGGTGTTTTTTTGGTTTTGGGGCGATTCAGTGGGGTCTGCTGTTGGGGTTAGGGTAGTAGGGCAGGAGGGGGGTTTTATCAGTTATATTGGGGAAATGTTTTGGGTTTGGGGTGTTCTTTGGGGTGATCCAGTGGTGTCTGCGCATTAGGTTTAGGTTGTAGGGGGGGGGGGGGGGGTTCCTTTGTTTGGGGGAGATGTTTTGAGTTTTTCGGGGTGTTTCTTTTGGTTGTTTGGGGTGAGGGGGTCCTGGCTAGGGTAGGGGTGGGTATCGTGTTGTGGATTTGTCAGGGTCTCCTCCCTCTCTTTCGTGCCTGTCTGGTCTATGTGGGCGTTTGGTAGATTCCTCGTATAATGGCTGCTAGGGGGTAGGGGGGTTTTCTCTGGGCAGTTCGGGGTGTTTTTTGGGGTTGTTTGGGGTGATTCGGTGGGGGTCTGCTGTTAGGTTTAGGTTGTAGGGGAGGGGGGTTTATCAGTTGTTTAGGGGGATGTTTTGGGTTGTTCGGGTTGTTTTTTAGGGTTGTTTGGGGTGATTCAGTGGGGTCTACTGTTAGGTTTAGGTTGTAGGGGATGGGGGGGGGGGTTTATCTGTTGTTTGTGGGGGATGTTTTGGGTTGTTCGGGTGTTTTTTTGGGTTCGGGGCGATTCAGTGGGGTCTGCTGTTGGGGTTAGGGTAGTAGGGCAGGGGGGGGGGGAGTTTATCAGTTATATTGGGGAAATGTTTTGGGTTTGGGGTGTTCTTTGGGGTGATCCAGTGGTGTCTGCGCATTAGGTTTTAGGTTGTAGGGGAGGAGGGGGGCTCCGTTGTTTGGGGGAGATGTTTTGAGTTTTTCGGGGTGTTTCTTTTGTTGTTTGGGGTGATTCAGTGGGGTCTGCTGGGGGGGGGGCCTATCCGTGGTTTGGTTATGATTATCATGGGGTGAGTTGTGCTTTGCCTATCCAGTCTGACCATCCTTTGGCTCCCTCTCTGGTCCTCCCTGTCTCCCTATCCTAGTTTTAGAGTGTCCCTCACTTCAATCCTATGATTATTCGAGCCCACTCTATTTCGGTTTGTACTGTTATTCTCCATCATCCCCCCTTTGGTTTGGGTTTCACCCTCCTGACTCCATTTGAATCTTTTCTTGTGGCCTGCTCCTTCTGCGGTTTTGATTTGCCTGAGTGATGAAGCCCGTGTCACTGTAAAGGTTAGGTTGTGATTTATCGGACAGTGGGACAACATGCCCTCTGGTGCTTATTGATCTCCCCCTGGGGATTCCTTTTCACTGTGTACTGTCACTTGGTATTTGGCCCACGGTTTCATCACCCTTGTCCAAATCTATTTGCCTTACACTTGCCCTTCCATAGATTTGTGCGAGTCAGTCAGGATCCACCCTAGGTTTGAGTTTATGCTAGATTTAGGCCATTAGGCTCTTTTGTCTGTAGCGCTTCTATCCATAGCCTCTCTGCTCTCTTGCGTCTCCCTGTTGTTGCCAGTGGATTGAGGTAGTGGTCAATGTATTCTGCTACCCCATAGGATTCGCTACTACAGTCTGACACTATGGGCCTACCTGGCGGTATTTCTCCAGGCACTGTCCACGTGTCTGGGTTTTTGTGTATCTTTGGGAGCATGTAGAATTTCCTCGCCCTGGGTTGTGTTCCTGTTAGGTATTCTACTTGTTTCTCTAGGATGTATCCTGATGTCTTAAGCTCTTCCAAAATGTCCCCTATTTCCTTTTGTGTTTCTTTATATATGGGCTCATCTAACTTAGTGTAGTGTTCTATCTTGTTCAGTTGTCTATGTGCCTCGAAGAGGTACTGTTGTCTGTCCATGATAACTATACTGCTCCCCTTGTCTGCTGGTTTGATCACTATCTCGTTATTATCTCTCAGCTCTGTCAAGGCCTGCCTCTCTTTTCTGGTGATGTTGGACTTATCTTTTGTTGTGGGCATATCCTCAATGGCTGATGCTGTCTTCTGTTATAAATTCTGTTATCTGTCCAGGGACATCCTCGTCGTCTGGGGTCCACCCTGTGAGTGGCCTAAAGGGTATAATTTCTGCAGGCTCTGCGCCACTGAAGTGGTGTATTAACTTAATGGATCGGTAAAATCTGTGTAGGTCCCCCTGCACTTGTTCCTTGTGGGATTTGGGAGTAGGGACGAAGGTGAGGCCTCTGTTCAATACCCTCTCTTGGGTTTCGGTAAGGGAGAATGTTTGAGAAAGGTTGATGATTGTTTTCCCTAATTGTGGGCCCTGCCTCTCTTGGCATGGTGTCCCTAACAGTTTAAATGCTTCATCCACTCTCTGATCATGGCTCGGGCTGTGGGTTCTGTCCAGTGGATGTGGTCTACGTTTACTTTAAACTGGCTGGTGGGGATAGTGGGAATGTGTTTCTGGGTCTGTATGTAGTCATTAAGCTTTCTGAGTGTGACCTGCTCTGGTGCTGGGAGAGACTGGCTGAAGTTGATCATAGGGACCCATATGCTGGCATTAGGGAATTTACGACTGGCCATCTTGATTAGTGTTTGGAGTTGTTTGATGGCAGTCTGTGGTCTTTGTTCCTTATTGTTAATGCCAAACGAGAGAATGACTTTTTGAGTTTCTGGGCATTGGATCAATTTGTCAAGGATGGAAGTGCCATGTATGCATTTGGCTCCTGGATAGCTGTCCAATTGTATGTTGTTGTTGTTGGAGAATTTGGGGATCCTGGCAATGTTGGAATCTCCAATTATTAAAACAGGCTTGCTGGGTTGTAGTTTCCAGGTAACATTTTTCTGACATGTGTGTGGGTGTTTAGTTACTTCAGCCAGTCTCTTCCCTGGACCCCTCTGTGTGTGCTGCTGAAAGTCGTCCTGAGAGTTACTGACTGTGTCTGTAGTCGGGGCCCTCTGGTGCTGTGTGCAGGCCCTACGTGCTGGTCTAACCCTCGGTGCTGGGACCCCCTGTGTTAGAGTGGAAAGGGTTGGTGTGAGGGAAGGGGTAGCAGTACCGGACCTGTTTCCCTGTGGTACCGCGGTCGTGACCTCCTTTCCGGTTGTCTCCGTGGTCGGTTCGGTCTCCCCCCTGGAGGGTCTGCGCTCGGCCCGTGGTCTCCGGGGGAGAGGGCCGTGGGATTCGTGGCGTGAGGAGATGCTCCGGTAGATAAGGGCGGATGTGCTGGGGGAATCGGAGCGCGTGGGCCGTGTCCAGTCATCCGACCAGGTCTCGGTCTCGGACCGGAAGTGGGCCTGGGGCTCGTGTACCGGGGGGACCGGCTGGGCCGGCTGCTGCGGTCGCAACACCACGATCTGGGGGCTGTTGGGGGGGGTTATGTCGGGGCTGGCGGGAGCGGAGCCGTGGGCGGCGCGGCCGCGGGGAGCGGGGCCGCGGGGAGCGGAGCGGGACGCGCTCTGGACGGGGTCGGGACGGGTGGTGACCCAAGCGGTGCGTGGCCGCTCGATCTGGCTTTCCTGTGAAATAGTAAACAAGTCTTGCGGGATATTTACTGCCACATTCGACGTTACAGCCGCTGGCCTACGGGGCTGGGCCTCCCGTAGGCTGCTGCGCTGTTCAGGCCCAGTCTCTGAGGTCAGGTTCAAAACTCGATGTCTGAGGTCCTCCAATCTGATTTTAAATTTATCTCCCAAATTTCTCTTGTTCCAGATTAGGGCCTTGGCGACCGCTTCCTGTACACGATCCGTAGGTTGGCCCTCACGGTATTCATCCTCAAGATGCTCCAGACTATTTTGGTAATGTTCAATCAAAATTTGTCGTGTTTGTTTAGCCCAGGTTTCAGCATTAGAAGCTAATTTTTTTAATGTTTCCTGGGTGGGATTTGCTGGTTTTACAAAGTATGTTAATATCTTGGCCTGCCTCGTGATACCCTTAGGGGGTACGTTCCGTTCCTTTAGAACTCCTAGATGGTGTAAAGCCTGGGCCATTTTATAAATAACTCTAACAGCAACTGCAAAGGAATCCCTCTGTCTAGATTGATTCCTGTGCTGGTTGCGATTCACCCCATTACTGTTGTTAAACAATCCCCTTCTCCCCCCTTCCCTCTGCATGCCAGAACTCATTTCTGGCCTAGTCGATTATGCTGTAATGCTAATACAGACAAATCGAAGTATCAATTATCTCTAGCGTCGTAGGGTTAACACCAAGGTGCTCACCAATTCTTTGGTTATTTGCCAGCTCGCGGAGACCGCTTGCCGAACTCTTCCCGACTGGGCAACGATTTTCCAGTTTCGCTATCACTGTAGCTTCGTCAGGGAAAGAGATCTAGTCCTAGCCGGTTAGGGTTTTTAAAGGGTAGGTTGATGCTCCTCCCTTTCTGGGTGGAGCTTGCCATGTGTTGGGTCCTAGGACCGGTCACTTTGGTTGGGCACACCCTGTTTCTTGTTTGGACTGGTTAGCCCTCTTCCTTTGTTGTGTTAGTTACCACATGTCTCTGGTATCTTGTATCCTTTATTGCTAATGTTTTCAGCCTCTGTTGATCAATAAATGTGCAAAAATCTCTTGTCCACTATTATGTTCTGCAAGTCTTTAAGTTGTGTCTGTGCTCTGCCAACATGTTTCTAGTCTGTGTGACGCCAAAGGCTCTTCTGGGTAGGGGATC
>CM075991.1:13715794-13818165 GCA_038087875.1 Malacoraja senta
TCTCCGCTCTCCCCTCCCATCCGTATCCGAGATCTGGCCGCCATTGCTGGTCCGGTTGCCGCCTCGCACGCGACCGCTGGAAAACCAACGCAGAATCACTCCCTGACCCTGGAGCTGGAGTAACTCCCTGGAATAACTCTTGCTTCTAGTTTCCTGGTCCTCCATAAATATTCTAAATGGAATTTAAACTGGAGGGCTGAACAATAACAGCCTATTGCATTTTATCTGTTTATTTATTGTGTATATATATGGTATATGGTATATAAACACACTGAACTTTTATCTCCTGTTCTGTATTATGTTTACATATCCTGTGAGACATGACAATAAAACTCTCTTGACTCTTGACTTGGACTTAAGCAAAAAAGGGTTCTTGGGGAAAAATGAGGTACCTTAAATTTAGTTGCATCTGGTTGGGTAACTATGGTAGGGTGAAGACTATTCCATGCTTTAATTGTGCGGGGGAACTCCATGGAGCAGGCAGCAACTCTGGATAGAAGAAATTGAGTGACGTTTCGGGTAGAGACCCTTCTTTAGACTCCCTCTGGTCTATCCCACACATTAGCATCAAGGGTGTTTTATTCTCTCACTTTCCAGTTAGAACAATGAAATCCTTACTTGCAGCAGCACAACAGAATATGTAAACATAGTACTCTGTAAACAATGTTATAAACGAGGAAACAAAACGGTGTATATTTATATATGAATATATAACTATACAAATATGTGTGTGTGTGTGTGTGTGTGTGTGTGTGTGTATATATATATATATATATATATATATGTATGTGTATATATATATATATATTATATATGTATGTATATATATATATATATATATATATATATATATATATATATATATACCCCCACAAACACACAATTTCCCTCCTGGGATTAACAAAGTTCTATCGTATAGTATTCTGTGCGTAGGAAGGAACTGCAGATGGTGGTTTAAACTAAAGATGGACACAAAAAGCAGGAGTAACTCAACAGGTCAGACAGAATCTCTGGACAAAAGGAAAATATTACGTTTTGGGTTTGGTCTGAAATAGGTTCCTGCACACCTTTGGAATGTGGAGGGAAATAAGAGCACCCGGAGAAAACCCATGCGATCAAAGAGAAAAGGAGCAAACTCTATACAGACAGCACCCATATTCAGGATCAATTCCGGGTCTCTGGCACTTTTAGGCAGCAACTTTATGGCCAATGTACTGCCCCATAGTCTTGAACTTAATTAAAACATACAGTAGCTGTAAGGGGGACATAGCGTCACTTGGAGATTTAAAACTGAAAATGAATATTTTCATTTTTTTTAGTAACCAAAGTTATCAACGTATAATTTTGTGTGTGTGGAAAACAAAATATAGTGGCACAGCTGGTAGAGTTGCTGCCTCACACGCCAGAGATCTGTGTCCTCGGGCACTGTATGTGTTGAATTTGTACATTCTCCCTGCAAGCGTGTGGGCTTCCTCCCACATCCCAAAGACGCATTGGCTTTGTAGGTTAACTTGTCTCTGTAATATTGCCCCAAATGTGTAGGGAGTGGGTGAGGAAAGTGGGATAACAGAACTTATGTGAATGGGTAGACAAAAATGCTGGAGAAACTCAGCGAGTGAGGCAGCATCTATGGAGCGAAGGAAATAGGCGACGTTTCAGGTCGAGACCCTTCTTCAGACTGATGTGAGGGTGGGGGGGACGGGAGGAAGAAAGGAAGAGGCGGAGACAGTGGGCTGAGGGAGAGCTGTGAAAGGGAGGAGAAAGCAGGGATTACCAGAAATTGAAGAAGTCAATGTTCATACCGCTGGGGTGTAAACTGCCCAAGCAAAATATGAGGTGCTGCTCCTCCAATTTACGGTGGGCCTCACACTGGCCATGCAAAAGGCCCAGGACAGAAAGGTCGGTTTTCAGAATGGGAGGGGGAGTTGAAGTGCTGAGCCACGGGGAGATCAGCTTGGTTATTGCAGACCGAGCGGAGTTGTTGGGCGAAGCGATCGCCAAGCCTACAATTGGTCTCACCGATATAGAGCAGCTGACACCTAGAGCAGTGGATGCAATAGATGAGGTTGGAGGAGGTGCAGGTGAACCTCTGCCACACCTGGACAGACTGCTTGGGTCCTTGAAAGGAGTCAAGGGCGGAGGTAAAGCGACAAGTGTAGCATTTCCTGCGGTTGCAAGGGAAAGTGCCAGGAGAGGCGGTGGTTTGGGTGGGAAGGGACGAATTGACCAGGGAGTTACGGAGGGAGCGGTCTCTGTGGAAAGCCAACGGGGGAGGAGATGAGAAGATGAGGCCAGTGGTGGCATCCCATTGGTAGACAAAAAAGCTGGAGAAAATCAGCGGGTAAGGCAGCATCTATGGTGCGAAGGAATAGATGACGTTTCGCGTCGAGACCCATCTTCAGATTGATGTCGGGGGGTGGGGGGGGGGCACACGAAAAAGAAAGTAAGAGGCAGAGACAGTAGGCTGTGGGAGAGCTGGGAATTGGAGGGGAAGGAGGGATAAAGCAAGGACTATCTGAAATTAGAGAAGCCAATGTTCATACCGCTGGGGTGTAAACTACCCAAGCAAATATCTGCTCCTCCAATGTGTGGTGGGCCTCACTCTGGCCATGGAGGAGGCCCTGGACAGCAAGATCGGATTCAGAATGGGAAGGGGAGTTGAAGTGTTGTGCCACCGGGACATCAGGTTGGTTATTGCGAACTGAGTGGAGGTGTGTGCGAAGCGATCGCCAAGCCTGCGCTTGGACTCACCGAGGTTGATCATACGCTGAATAATCCAAGCACATTATTGTTTGGAAATGCAAAGAAATAATAGAAATTGTATTCATTGCAATGTGTAAAAAGAGTTGAGATACTGTATATAATTTTGCTGCATGTCATTGTGGTATATATCATGTCTTGTTTGGTGAATATGTTTGGTTTGTGACTTTATTTGAAGGAGAAATAATATGTGAATGCTTCATTGAGCATAATTCCGACTGGTAAGTACGCACTTCGTCCGAGCACATTATCGCACTCGTCATGCAAGCTGTCTTAAATGACCACCTAAACTCTCATTTGGCAACTTAAAAAGCGGCTAAGGTTGCCCGGCTGACAACAGAGAAAATAAATTAAGTGAGAGCCCTGCAAGGTGTATATATTTTTGACACTGTCATAGGCCTTTCTTACATATGCTGTCACAACGCACTGTAGTCTCTAAACAACCCTTCAGTAATTTTCCTTGCCCTCCATTTCAGAATAATAGTGTTTTAAGCCAATAACTCGAAACTAGCACTGGCAATAAATTAAAAAATAAATAAAAAGCGCAGCTTTCCAGCCCCTTATCTCATTGGCCACGCTCGGCTGCAAATCGGTGTCAATCTGGTGGACCATCTTCCTCTAGTCGTGGGGGGGGGGGGGGGTTGGGAGGGGCCTCACAGGTGGAACAGCTTAGCGCCTCTCTTCACCTAAATCCGGCCCAGGGTCTGGTGCCAAAAACATTCCACCGACATTGAATAAACAGGGCGGGGGGAGGGAGGTAGAGAAACATAACATCGGTGGGGACCAGACTGTAACCCTGGTGATCATACCGCCATGTTTGAGTTCCACCCCCATAGAATCATCTTTAGATTATTCTTACAGTTGTTTCTAATACTACCGTGCTTCATATTTTCTCAGATCCCATAGTGCCACGATTGGTATCCAAAGATGACCAGTGCTCGGGAAGACTTGAGATGCGATATGGTGAAACCTGGGGAACCGTGTGCGACCTGCACTGGGATATGGATGATGCCAACGTGGTGTGCAATGCGCTTCAATGCGGAGCCGCTCTATCTGTGGTGGGAGGGGCTTATTTCGGAGAGGGAACTGGGATTGTGCGGAATGATGTCTTTGGATGTCAGGGTAATGAGTCAAGCCTTTGGCACTGCCCCCATTCTTCAGGAACTCGTCATTGCAACCACGGGAATGATGTCGGTGTGATCTGTTCTGGTGAGTGCCGCCTTTGGGGGAAATATTTTTAACCTCGATTGCACTTGGGAGACAAAGATCAGTTGTTGCCATTTATTTTTAAAATGGCTTATAAAAATGCTTCAATACAATTCAGTGCCATGTCATTTTGATGTGATAAGTTTCTCAATATGGAGTGAGGAAGGGGAAATTAAGAATACCTACTTTAGGTGACTTCCATGCGCGGAAAGAGCAATCCGCCAGCAAATCCGGACAGATCTGCCCATTGATAAAAATGAATGTAGAACAATTCAAGTTGATTGTGAACAAAAGTACCCTGCATAGAATCTCAGTGTTGTGAGTGGAGAGTTTGGTGTTAAAAGAGCAGCCATGACCGGCTGTAGAGGTGAGGGAGTCGCACACAAACGTACTGACGATGATGCTGGCGACGAGGACATTACTGACGATGAAACTCTGTACAACACATAGAAAGGGATGCAAGAACGATGCATGAGGATAAAACATCGGATTTATCCTGAGATTTCTTAACTTGGTTCGGAATGAATTTGGTCATGCAGCATTTTTATAAAAACTGAAGGGGTTCGGAATGGAAACGTCGCCTATCAATTCCTCCATAGATGCTGCTCGACCCGCGTAATTATTCCAACACTTTGATTTTTGCACTGGGTCAAGTGTGGGTTTTTACAATTCTTGAGAGAAGATGTTCTTGCCTCCTGTATAACGTTATGTCTCAACCAAAGGCCGTCATGGTAGTGAAACATCCGAAGCCATCAGTATTCCAGACGGGATCTCAACCTACTTCATCGAAACAAGGAACTGCAGATGCTGTTTTTTGTTAAGACACAAAGTGCTGGAGTAACTCCACGGGGTTGGCAGCATCCCCGAAGAACATGGATAGGTTAAATTTCAGGCCGGGACCCTTCTTCAGACTGTTTATGGGGTGGGAGGGAGCAGGGGGTAGTGGGTGGGAATTCTTTGGGTCTCTGATCGAGGAAAATCCGGAGAGCCTTGAGACCTTCCTGGTGAGGGAGATGTGAAGGGACCTGACCTGCACGGTAAAGATAGGACATAAGACATTTATTGTCACATACACCAGTTGGTGTAGTGAAATTTGAGTTGCCATTGCAGCACACAAATAAGTTAAACATAACACTATGGAATTTAACATTAAACATAAAAAACACCCCCCCACAGGGGATCTCATTGAAACATATAAGATTGTTAAGGGTTTGGACACGCTAGAGGCAGGAAACGTGTTCCCGATGTTGGGGGAGTCCAGAACCAGGGGCTACAGTTTAAGAATAAGGATTAAGCAATTTAGAACGGAGACGAGGAAACACTTTTTCAAACAGAGAGTGGTGAGTCTGTGGAATTCTCTGCCTCAGAGGGGGGTGGAGGCAGGTTCTCTGGATGCTTTCAAGAGAGAGCTAGATAGGGCTCTTAAAAACAGCGGAGTGAGGGGAAATGGGGAGAAGGCAGGAACGGGGTACTGATTGGGGATGATCAGCCATGATCACATTGAATGGCGGTGCTGGCTCGAAGGGCCGAATGGTGTACTCTTGCACCTATTGTCTATTGTCTATTGACTATTGTATCTCTTGTGTTGTAAACTGATGATCCCGTCACACTGATGTACAAAAAACGTTGTGGCATTATACTATTCAATATTATATTATTGAAATATCACTGCACACTCACACTTGGAAGGCAGCTATGTCAGAAAGTGAAAACAGTAAACAAATCTTCCAATTTCACTGTACCTTTAACGTAATTAACAGCCTTCACGTTTTGTTTTACTAAAACAGGGAACCATGGACCACGACTGGTGGGTGGGAAGAACAGATGTTCAGGCCGGGTGGAAGTTGTACACGGAGACAAGTGGGGGACAGTTTGTGATCAATACTTCAGCTTGGATGCTGCCGGCGTGGTCTGTGAACACCTACAGTGCGGGGCAGTGGCCGCAACTCCCGGAGGTGCTCACTTTGGCGAAGGAACCGGCCCCGTGTGGAAGGAAAACTACCGTTGTCTGGGGAACGAGTCCCGATTAGCTGATTGTCCAGTCTCAGCCTGGGATCAGATTAGCTGTTCGCACAGAAACGACGCCGGTCTCATCTGCTCAGGTGAGTCACCAAAGTCCTTAGTGCGGAAAAGTAGAGGTTCTCCGGTCGCAGAGATGTTCACAGGAGTGACTTTTCTTAACAATTTAATGAATCTGCCATATTGTGGCAACCATCTTTGTTTTATTTTCAGAGGGACGTCAGTTGTCTTTCATCTCTCCCCCACTGGTAGGTAGCTGGGTCATTTCAGTGCTATGACCTGTCGATAGACTGAACATGAGTGTGTAGTGCAGAATTCTGGAGTTTAGCAATAAATATCTTCCTATAAATGGACTAGAACGATGGCGATCTCTGCGATCGGATTCTAATTATCGACATGCCACTGAAATACACAGGCACTCATTCTCTCCATAGATGCTGCCTGTTCCGCTGAGTTACTCCAGCATTCTGTGCCTATCTTCCGTGTAAACCAGCATCTGTAGTTCCTTCCTACATATAAATAAATGATATTTGCCGCACCAATGTGTCATGGGTTTCACTTTGGATGCGCGATTAGACGCTTTGTGACCTTAAAGTGGGCGAGTAAGAGGAGAGACTGGCACGGTTTCGCGGGTTTTCAATGTAGAATTAGAAACGGGAAATCCATTATTTAACGAGTTTTTTTTGACTCACTGAAAACCATTACTGATAGAGAACAAAAATAAAGGAACACTTCCAAAAGACACCGCCCATTTTCTGGAAAAGCCACGCGCGAGTCTCGCCGAGCGTTTTGCATTCAGTTCTGATCAGTATATTAGCTATTTGATGAATAGGTGACTATCGTTTACTGGTGTTTCTTCAATAGACTGTTGTTTTTCTTGTTGCTGGATCCGGCTCTCTATGTTGGACACATATATTACTCGGTGTGCTTTTCCGTGTACGCAGAGGAAAGTGACCGGTGCTGTTTATCTGCCGAGACGACATGTGGTTTCTTGGTTTCCTGGTTTCCTGGTCCTCCAAAAATATTCCAAGTGGAATTTAAACCGGAGGTGGCGGAGGGTGGACTTCAGCAAAAAAGGGTTCTTGGAGAAAGAGCTACCTTAAATTTAGTTGCGTCTGGTTGGGTAACTATGGGAGGGTGAAGACTATTCCATGCTTTAATTGTGCCGGGGGAGAATGAATTGCTTTACACATTTGTCTTGGTAGCAGGTATCTCAAATTGGATCGAATGCCCTCGACTGCTCCTAATAGGTTTGGTAATCTATATCGAACTCAACATTTAACATTTTGTAAAAGCAGGTCAAACGGTGAGCTTTTCGTCTGTCTTGGAGAAGGTTCCATCCCAGTGAATTCAGAAGTTTGGTAATGTGGGCAAGATGTGGGCAACTGTGTCAGCAAACAACCCTTACAACTAGTAGCTGACCAGCTACGTGTTGATAATGAATGGAATGTTTTGGCTTCAGTTTCAAAATTTCAGTCAACCTGTTTCGTTTTGTAGATGAGAGTTGGTCTCTGAGGCTGAGCAATGGGGGCAGCCGCTGCGACGGCCGGGTGGAGGTTTACCACAATGGCAGCTGGGGGCGAGTACAGGATCGCTCCTGGGACATCAATGATTCCAACGTGGTCTGCAGAGAGTTGGGCTGCGGCTCCGCCATATTCGCCTACAATTCCTCAAGGTACGGAGAGAGTGAGCTGCCCGTGTGGGTGAACGACGTTCACTGTGAAGGGGACGAGGCGCAACTCCGAAATTGCAGCCCATTTACCATGAATCCGTTTCTCACTGACAGCATCGGCGTTGGGGTCCTGTGTTCAGGTGAATATTGTTACAAAGTTTGAAATAAAAAATGATAAACTTTGTGAAAGATTAATAATGAGAAGGAAGTTCGAGTTGTAGAGATATGTAGATCGGCATCTGGCTCTTGGGCTCATAATTCCCGCGCCAATAATCAAATCCCCTTTTACACGATGTCCATTGTGTTCTCCCGACAACTGCCACCCCCAGACTACAACTCACTTACACACTGGGGACAATATACAATGGCAGGCGATGGTGAGGAGTGGAGCTTGTGAAGGAGAAGTCTACACAAGAAACGCCCTGGTGTGGTGTGGAACAACACCGGGGGCATTTCCGAGGGACAGCTCGTGGTTTTGCCGGGCTGGCTCCAGACGGGGATTTCGGGGCCTGCTTCCAATCAGCAATTCTAGGCGAGCGGGGTTTATCCGGGCGTCATCACCCCGTTCTCACCGAGTTCTCCTGACCCCCATTGTGAACGGACAGTCGGGCGCTTTGACAACAAGCCACAGCGCCATGTTGGTCGCTTCCCCACCGTCTGGTCCACCCCTTCGCCTGACAGCCCTGGCGGCTGAGCGCCCCCCAGTGGAGACATGAGGAGCCCATGGCCCAGACCCTGAAAACATCCGGTTTTATATGAATAATCTACAACCACCGAGTGACATGGGCGATGCTTGCCACTGTGAACCGAGTGTGGTCCTGAGGGCAGTTCCTCGAACCAAGAAGTCGGTCGCTAGGGTCACCCAGCTGGGATGGTCGTGATGTCCATGTATGTATCTCTGCAGGGTTTGAAGTCGGAGAGCCAGTCTGTGGGTTCAGACCGTAACCAACACGCCGAGTCTTACAGCATTTTATGTTTCAACTTCTACTTTAGATTTCCTCTGAGCTAAATCTGAGCTAAATGTAAAATTCTTGTAAATATTATTGCTCAAGCAGATTCAGAAATTCTGACCAAGTGACAGACATAATGTGCAATGACATAGGGGACCCCCTGTTTTATCTTCTTCCCCTCAGTTATCGGGCTTATGAACGGTCCTTCCATGAGCTGGGATACTGTACGATTCACCTCTACCCCATTGCGGACTTCGGACTTTGTTGATAGAACTGGTGCGCTAGATGCGGAAAAGTATATTCTGCACATTGTATTTTTCCGTGTATCTATCTATTGCAGTTTGACTTGCTTGTATTTATGTATAGTATCAATTGATCCGATTAGATTGGATGCAAAAGTTGATCATTGTACACAATAATAACCTAAACCTTTGATCAACTCCCCTGCTGTTATTCAACAGACCACCGCCGATTACGACTGACCGGGGGTGGAAGTACATGTGCTGGACGACTGGAGCTTTATTACCACGGGTCTTGGGGCACAGTTTGTAATGACTTATGGGATCTGCTTGATGATAACGTGGTCTGCAGGCAGCTGGGTTGTGGATATGCTTTGCAAGATAAACCTCTTGGATACTGTGGAGGAAGTCGTGGTCCTATTTGGTTGGATGAAGTAAGATGCTCGGGTAACGAATCATATCTCTGGGAGTGTCCCTCCGCACCACTGGGTGAACACGATTGCAGTCATAAAGAAGATGTGACAGTGAAGTGTTCTGGTAAGGGTATCTTCAATCTGCTGATTCCCTGCAGCATGGGATGGGAGGATTCATTCCAGAGATGTAATAAATAATTTACAGCATCCAAAGGGAGCATTGACTGCGGGTAACGGTGCAGAGGCTTCACTCTGAGTAAGTTGTCACCCACTCAACATCAAACTCATTCCGCGCGCTGCTCTGTTGATTTCTCTATCAGCAGTTTCCTGGGTCCACGGAAGTTAGAACATGTGAGGTTATCCACTTGGTGGCAAAAACAGGAAAGCAGACTATTATCTAAATGGTGGCCGATTAGGAAAAGGGGAGATGCAACGAGACCTGGGTGTCATGGTACACCAGTCATTGAAAGTAGGCATGCAGATGCGGCAGGCAGTGAAGAAAGCGAATGGTATGTTAGCATTCATAGCAAAAGGATTTAAGTATAGGAGCAGGGAGGTTCTACTGCAGTTGTACAGGGTCTTGGTAAGACCACACCTGGAGTATTGCGTACAGTTTTGGTCTCCAAATCTGAGGAAGGACATTATTGCCATAGAGGGTGTGCAGAGAAGGTTCACCAGACTGATTACTGGGATGTCAGGACTTTCATATGAAGAAAGATTGGATAGACTCGGCTTGTACTCGCTAGAATTTAGGAGATTGAGGGGGGATCTTATAGAAACTTACAAAATTCTTAAGGGGTTGGACAGGTTAGATGCAGGAAGATTGTTCCCGATGTTGGGGAAGTCCAGGACAAGGGGTCACAGCTTAAGGATAGAGGGGAAATCCTTTAGGGCCGAGATGAGAAAAACCTTTTTCACACAGAGAGTGGTGAATCTCTGGAACTCTCTGCCACAGAAGGTAGTTGAGGCCAGTTCATTGGCTATATTTAAGAGGGAGTTAGATGTGGCCCTTGTGGCTAAAGGGATCAGGGGGTATGGAGAGAAGGCGGGTACGGGATACTGAGTTGGATGATCAGCCATGATCATATTGATTGGCGGTGCAGGCTCGAAGGGCCGAATGGCCTACTCCTGCACCTATTTTCTGTGTTTCTATGTAACAAACAACAGTGCGGCGCACAAACAGGCCTTTCTGCCCACAATACCGCGCCGCACATAATGCCAAGTTGAACTAATCTGCTCTGCCTGTCCTTGTTATTCCCTTCCATTCCCCGCATTGCATATGCCGATGGAAAAGCCTTCTAAATGTCAATATTCTATCTCCCTCTACGCCAACCCTGGCAGCATGTTTCAGGCACCCGCCACTCCCTGTGTGAGAAACTTGGCACGGACATCTTCTTTAATCTTTGCCTCTCTCACCGTAAAGCTGGGGTGGAAGATTGCAACCTTCACGTGGTCCGCCCTGTTTCGACTAATGCAATCAACTCGACGTGCACAAACGGAAGATCAAATAGAACAAGTTGTCCAACAACTTTAGGCTGTGCACGCCACACGAAAGAAGAAGTCCGTAAAGCTCTGCCCTCTCGTGATTAAAAATTGCGCCACTATTCAATCTGTTCTGCGCCCACTCCAAAGCCTCCACATTCTTGCAGGAACGGGGCGACCAGAACTGCACACAGTACAGCAAATGCGCCCTAACCTAATTAAAGCTGAAACGTGACTTCCTGACTCTTATACTCATTTCCCCGACAGAGGAAGGCAAGCATACCTAACGCCTTCTTTACAACTCTATCTCATTGTGTGCCTACAGTCGTCTACAATTCCAGAAACGTCTTTCGTAAAACGCACGTTTGCGTTGAATAGCAACTCCCTCACATTATAACCTGCAATGTGAGCATCTATCAATGAGGAACATATCCCCTTTCATACATTCAAATGCATTAGGATATACGAATAATTTAGATTTGGATTTAAATTTAATTTGAATATACAAATAATTGTAGTTACAAGCTCAAGTTCACGCATTTTTATCTTTCGGGAAACGGAAGGGTAGACCATCCAGATTCCCCGATTATGCACTTGACGTTACACACTTATAATGGGTATTATGACTGTGAAACGTCATTTTGACGTGCTGGAAAATTATTTTTTCTCATGAAATTCTGCCAATTTCACTTTCAGGCTTTAACTCTCGAAATTATTCTCCCATATATTTTCACATTTGGATTTCTCGTATTGCGTGCTGTGATTTTAATCATGATTCTACATAACCTACCCATTGAAACCGATAGATCCAAATTATATGCCATGCAGCTTCTAAACGTCCATGTCCGCTCTGTGGTACACGCATGTTTCAAGAACATTTCCTAGACCGCAGAACATTTCACCGCCAGATGCATATTCCCCTCCCCACCACTTTCGGTAATTTGACTGAACAGCTCACTTTGTGATGACCTGACGCAGTTATTTTTCCCAACTAACCCTCGCTGATGAGTGTTTTCCGGCGATTTGTTTTGTTAAACTAGATGCGCGTTTTTGTTCAGCGACAAAGAATCTTTGCTGGCTGTTGATGGAAACATTGTGATGATCTATATATTACCCGCTTCGTTCACAGAGCACAAAGAGATGCGCCTTGTGAACGGAGAGCATCGATGTGAAGGGAGAGTGGAAGTGCGGTACAACGGGACATGGGGGACAGTGTGCTCCGAGAAGTTTCACAGAAAGGATGCGGAAGTGATCTGTAAACAAGTAAAATGTGGACCTCTCATATCTATTTATTATGACGCCTGGACATTTGGAGCGGGTTCTGGGCCCATATGGCTGGATGAGATGGAATGTAATTCGCACGAGTCGACCCTTTGGCAGTGTCAGTCAGACCCTTGGGGGAAACACAACTGTCGCCACGGGGAGGATGCAGGTGTTGCATGTGAAGGTAACACAAGCAATACATCACATGGCGGCTGACATATTAAACCTGAATGTATAAAACCGTCAGCATCCACCTCTTCTCCACAGATGCCGAAATGCCAGAGAGATCCAGTGGAAAGGCCTGTGACGAAGGAAATGAATCTCAATCTCGCCGTTTACCAGGCGAGTCATCTTTATTAATTTTAGCATCAGCCTGACGTCAATTCCGGATGTGTATTTAACGCATAATGTGATTATTTTTAACTTTACAGATCTACCACTGCGGCTTGATGGCGGCAGCAACAATTGCTCCGGACGGGTTCAGTTATTGTTCAACAACAGCTGGGGCACAGTGTGTGATGACTCCTGGGATGTTGCCGATGCCAATGTCGTCTGCAGACAGTTGGGATGTGGCGATGCTCGTTGGACTCCAGGAGCGGCTCCCATTGCCCCAGTCTCCGGGGATATCTGGCTGGATGAAGTCAAATGCACAGGAAGTGAATCATTCCTGTCCCGTTGTCTGGCTTCACCGATCGGTCAGCATGACTGTGATCACAAGGAGGATGTCATTGTTATTTGTTCCGGTACGTCTTGTTCGACAGATTCCTGGATCATTATAACACTTTAAAATCATAATTAAATGTGTTTTTAGTTTCTTTAATGCAGAAAACCTAATTAGATTAAGTTGACAATATGTGTTTGCAATAATGTTCACAGGTCCAGTTTTGACTCCCACTGGCTCCAGCATTTCAGGTATTTATTATTCACGCGATGTTGATGTTTAGAATTCCAATCTTTGTTGACAATGCTGATACTCGCTTGGTAAGATTTGCTAATTACTAAAGTACACGGTAGATAGTTTACACAATGTTTAGCCCAGTATTCGAACCAGTCTTGTAAACTTCTAAAACTGTGTGTCCAACTCCAGCCAAAATATCTTGGTGACGTCACAGAATGCGGACGTCCGCATTGTTGTCCGCCCTCGACACCCCCAATAAAGTGGCGATCAGCTGCCTCAATCAAAGGCGGCAGTTGGTAGAATTTCTATGCGCTTTTGGGTTAGGATTACTGATTTTAGAGTCGCCGCTATTAATGAATTCGTATCATGTGTTGGAACCAAGATAAGTTGTGACGTTGAGAATAATTTGTCGGTGTCATTATTCCTAACTGACGGTTGCATTTCGATCCAGTGGAGAAAATGGTTCGCTCTTTTATAAAGTATTGTCGAAATACCCCTGATGACTTACTCTTAGTGCATATCATACATGTTCGGCCCTTTGTAACAAGCATCATCCTGAGCAAAACGATGTCAACATTTAGGACATGCACTTCTTGGTGTCAGTATTCCTCTGATTTGGATTTTATGACACCGGGTGTGTGCCGAGCTCTGTGGATACACATTATGTTTGAATATAATTATGTATCTTCCAGTTGGATACAGTGCGCCACTGGTTAGGAATCAGGACTTTCCGATATGTTCTGTATTCATCCCGTTCTGCCCAGCACGACAGAGAATTCCGGTGATTTCACCACGTCTCTTTGTGCCGTGATAACCCCTGTGTAGTGGTCATCGGCAGGAAAATGTAAAACAAAACATCAACGGCAGAGCCCTAATTATAAGTGTTATTGCTTGTCTTGTTTTCATTAAACTAGTTCACTCGACTCCGAAAATGTATCCTATTCGAGTTCCTCTATCGCGAGATGCTTGGTGATGATCATTGAATCACACAACCTATTTGCAGACGCGGCTAATCTGGGGATATTTTTATGTATTCTTGAACGGGCAATCGTTCCAAATCCAGAATTGTGAGTGGAAACCAAAATAACTTGCTTCGGTCGAGTTTGTTCTCCATGGCATGAGAAATCACGCGGCCTGCAGCCAATGGGGACCACTATGCAAGGGATAGTCCTGATAAACCAGGCCTGATTGAGAATTAGTATTTTTATTGGTTTCCACTCACGTGTTAATCTGCTGCAATGCCCCAGAGGATTATTGGGAACATTCCTGGCGAAGGAAGATGCACAATCAGAGGTGAAAATTAATCAAAGTTCGCTGCGCCTGCTTTAACTATGGAGCTACAACGTCTGTTATGAAGTTATCCCTGAATTTGTATTTCAGTGTTGGGGAATAAGATGCCCTCTATGATTGTTGTCGCCTGTATAACCCTTGGAATCGTCCTCATCGGTGAATTACTCGCACTGATGATGATATCACGGAGACGGGCAGCAAAAAGAGGTGAGGTTCAACTTTACACAATTATTGTTGCGGCTAGTATTTCACAACTCGGTGAGACTCCGGTTCCAACCACTTTTCCCAAAGTTATTGCATTATTAAATAAGTATATTTTGTAACTCTTTAAATGGTTCTATTCAAATTCTCCATTTGTAGTAACAAAATGGAAAGGTTAATGGTTTCTTGTTGGATGCCTGCTCGATTGGTCACGTGACCGTCGTTCAAATATCTGTTCAACATTTGGCTCATTTCACTGATGCGAACCCGCTGCAGAACCTCCAACATTCTGATTAGATTCTATTCATCACATCAAGATGTTGCACTTTCCTCGCGTTTAATGAACTAGGACTTCCTTATTCCCCATCTCTTAACATTCATTTGATGCAACTCAATCCTTATCTCTCACTTATCTGTCACTTCCTAAATTGACAAATCTGCGGAAATTTCAATTTCTCGTCACCGTCCGCCACACTGCTGCTATCTGCACATACATAGATACATAGAAAATAGGTGCAGGAGTAGGCCATTCGGCCCTTCGAGCCTGCACCGCCATTCAATATGATCATGGCTGATCATCCAACTCAGTATCCCGTACCTGCCTTCTCTCCATACCCCCTGATCCCTTTAGCCACAAGGGCCACATCTAACTCCCTCTTACATATAGCCAATGAACTGGCCTCAACTACCCTCTGTGGCAGAGAGTTCCAGAGATTCACCACTCTCTGTGTGAAAAAGTTTTTTCTCATCTCGGTCTTAAAGGATTTCCCCCTTATCCTTAAGCTGTGACCCCTTGTCCTGGACTTCCCCAACATCGGGAACAATCTTCCTGCATCTAGCCTGTCCAACCCTATAAGAAATTTGTACGTTTCTATAAGATCCCCTCTCAATCTCCTAAATTCTAGCGAGTATAAGCCAAGTCTATCCAGTCTTTCTTCATATGAATGTCCTGACATCCCAGGAATCAGTCTGGTGAACCTTCTCTGCACTCCCTCTATGGCTATAATGTCCTTCCTCAGATTTGGAGACCAAAACTGTACACAATACTCCAGGTGTGGTCTCACCAAGACCCTGTACAACTGCAGTAGAACCTCCCTGCTCCTATACTCAAATCCTTTTGCTATGAAAGCTAACATACCATTCGCTTTCTTCACTGCCTGCTGCACCTGCATGCCTACTTTCAATGACTGGTGTACCATGACACCCAGGTCTCGCTGCATCTCCCCTTTTCCTAATCGGCCACCATTTAGATAATAGACTTCTTTCCTGTTTTTGCCACCAAAGTGGATAACCTCACATTTATCCACATTATACTGCATCTGCCAAACATTTGCCCACTCACCCAGCCTATCCAAGTCACCTTGCAGTCTCCTAGCATCCTCCTCACAGCTAACACTGCCCCCCAGCAGTGTCATCCGCAAACTTGGAGATGTTGCCTTCAATTCCCTCATCCAGTTCATTAATATAAATTATAAATAGCTGGGGTCCCAGCACTGAGCCTTGCGGTACCCCACTAGTCACTGCCTGCCATTGTGAAAAGGACCCGTTTACTCCTACTCTTTGCTTCCTGTTTGCCAGCCCATTCTCTATCCACATCAATACTGAACCCCCAATACCGTGTGCTTTAAGTTTGTATACTAATCTCTTATGTGGGACCTTGTCGAAAGCCTTCTGAAAGTCCAGATACAACACATCCACTGGTTCTCCCTTATCCACTCTACCAGTTACATCCTCGAAAAATTCTATAAGATTCGTCAGACATGATTTACCTTTCGTAAATCCATGCTGACTTTGTCCAATGATTTCACCACTTTCCAAATGTGCTGCTATCCCATCTTTAGTAACTGACTCTAGCAGTTTCCCCACTACCGATGTTAGCCTAACTGGTTTGTAATTCCCCGTTTTCTCTCTTCCTCCCTTCTTAAAACGTGGGGTTACATTTGCTACCCTCCAATCCTCAGGAACTACTCCAGAATCTAAAGAGTTTTGAAAAATTATCACTAATGCATCCACTGTTTCTGGAGCTACTTCCTTAAGTACTCTGGGATGCAGCCTATCGGGCCCTGGTGATTTATCTGCCTTTAATCCATTCAATTTACCCAACACCACTTCCCAACTAACCTGGATTTCACTCAGTTCCTCCATCTCCTTTGACCCGCGGTCCCCTGCTATTTCCGGCAGATTATTTATGTCTTCCTCAGTGAAGACGGAACCAAAGTAGTTATTCAATTGGTCCGCCATATCCTTGTTCCCCATGATCAATCCACCTGTTTCTGACTGCAAGGGACCTACATTTGTTTTAACTAATCTCTTTCTCTTCACATATCTATAAAAACTTTTGCAGTCAGTTTTTATGTTCCCTGCCAGTTTTCTTTCATAATCTATTTTCCCTTTCCTAATTAAGCCCTTTGTCCTCCTCTGCTGGGCTCTGAATTTCTCCCAGTCCTCTGGTATGCTGCTTTTTCTGGCCAATTTGTACGCATTGATACTATCCCTGATTTGCCTTGTTATCCACGGATGCACTACCTTCCCTGATTTATTCTTTTGCCAAACTGGGATGAACAATTTTTGTAGTTCATCCATGCAGTCTTTAAATGCCTTCCATTGCATATCCACCGTCAACCCTTTTAGAACTAATTGCCAGTCAATCTTGGCCAATTCACGTCTCATACCCTCAAAGTTACCTTTCTTTAAGTTCAGAACTGTTGTTTCTTAATTAACAATGTCACTCTCCATCCTAATGAAGAACTCAACCATATTATGGTCACTCTTGCCCAAGGGGGCACGCACAACAAGACTGCTAACTAACCCTTCCTCATTACTCAATACCCAGTCTAGAATAGCCTGCTCTCTCGTTGGTTCCTCTACATGTTGGTTTAGATAACTATCCCACATACATTCCAAGAAATCCTCTTCCTCAGCACCCCTGCCAATTTGATTCACCCAATCTATATGTAGATTGAAGTCACCCATTATAACTGTTTTGCCTTTGTTGCACGCATTTCTAATTTCCTGTTTGATGCCATCCCCAACTTCACCACTACTGCTAGGTGGCCTGTACACAACACCCACCAGCGTTTTCTGCCCCTTAGTGTTTCGCAGCTCTACCCATACCGATTCCACATCCTCCAAGCTAATGTCCTTCCTTTCCACTGCGTTAATCTCCTCTCTAACCAGCAACGCTACCCCACCTCCTTTTCCTTTCTCTCTATCCCTCCTGAATATTGAATATCCCTGGATGTTCAGCTCCCAGCCTTGGTCACCCTGGAGCCATGTCTCCGTGATCCCAACTATATCATAATCATTAATAGCTATCTGCACGTTCAACTCATCCACCTTATTACGAATGCTCCTTGCATTGAGACACAAAGCCTTCAGGCTTGTTTTTACAACGCTCTTACCCCTTATACAATTATGTTGAAAAGTGGCCCTTTTTGATATTTGCCCTGGATTTGTCTGCCTGTCACTTTTACTTTTCACCTTGCTACCTATTGCTTCCGCCCGCATTTTACACCCCTCTGTTTCTCTGCTCACCCATTTAAGAACCCCACCACCTCTTATTCTCTGTTTATTATTGTTTTCTTCTTTCCCCCCTACATGTTGGGTCTGAGTGCTTTCCTTCTCTGCCTCCTGCCTCACACACTGTCTAATAGCTTTCTCTATTTGAGTCCCTCCCCCCAACCATTCTAGTTTAAAGTCTCCCCAGTAGCCTTTGCAGATCTCCCAGCCAGGATATCGGTTCCCCTCAGGTTCAACTGCAACCCATCCTTTTTGTACAGGTCGCACCTTCCACAAAAGAGGTCCCAATGATCCAGAAATTTGAATCCCTGCCCTCTGCACCAGTCCTTCAGCCACGCATTTATCCTCCACCTCGCTCCATTCCTACTCTCACTGTCGCGTGGCACAGGCAGTAATCCCGAGATTGTTACCTTTGCTGTCCTACTCTTTAACTCATCCTCCTAACTCCCTAAATTCTCCTTTCAGGACCTCTTCTCTTTTTTTACCTATGTCATTGGTACCTATATGTACCACGACCTCAGGCTCCTCTCCCTCCCCTTTCAGGATATCTTGGACACGTTGAGACACATCACAGACCCTGGCACCAGGGAGGCAAACTACCATCCGGGTCTCCCGACTGCGTCCACAGAATCGCCTGTCTGACCCCCTAACTATAGAGTCCCCTATTAGTATTGCCCTCCTCTTCTTTTCCTTACCCTTCTGAGCAACAAGACCGGTCTCTGTACTGGAGGCCCGGCCGCTGTCGCTACCCCCAGGTAGGCTGTCCCCCCCAACAGTGCTCAAACAGGAGTACTTATTGTCAAGGTGTACAGCCACCGGGGTACTCTCTAGTCCCTGCCTGTGCCCCTTGCTTCTCCAAACCGTGATCCACTTGCCTGCCTCCTGTGGTCTTGGAGTGACCACCTCCCTGTAACTCCTCTCAATGACTTCCTCGCTCTCCCTGACCAGACGGAGGTCATCGAGCTGCTGCTCCAGGTTCCTAATACGGTCCCTTAGGAGCCCCATCTCGATACACCTGGCGCAGATGTGGACGTCTGGAGGGCTATCAGACTCGGTGACTTCCCACATCTGACATCCAGAACAGTAAACTGCCCTGGCCCTCATACTCCCCTTACCCTGGATACAATACATCTGACATCCAGAACAGTAAACTGCCCTGGCCCTCATACTCCCCCCTTACCCTGGATACAATACATCTGACATCCAGAACAGTAAACTGCCCTGGCCCTCATACTCCCCTTACCCTGGATACAATACATCTGACATCCAGAACAGTAAACTGCCCTGGCCCTCATACTCCCCTTACCCTGGATACAATACATCTGACATCCAGAACAGTAAACTGCCCTGGCCCTCATACTCCCCTTACCCTGGATACAATACATCTGACATCCAGAACAGTAAACTGCCATGGCCCTCATACTCCCCTTACCCTGGATACAATACAAAACAAACTGCTACAATACAGTACAATCAGCAGGGATCTGGCTCCCAATCAGCTGCTCCCTCTTGTCTGCTTCCACCCATCAGCGGCTTCCTTAAGCCCACTTGTTTTTGAAGTGCGAGTGGAACTTGAAACGTTACAGATTCCGGTTCCTCCTCCCTCTGCGACCGACCGCTCCAACGGCTCTCGGGCAACGCCACCCAGAATGTAATCATTGTCAACGCGAGGAAGTCCTACTGACGCAGCATGCTTTAGATCTTCCTGATGTTAATATCATTAGCTCGTTTATGCAATTAGACATTAGTCCGTGCAGCGGGATTCTTCGATGTTTCTGCTCACCAACACTTTACCTTGATTATCAACGCGTTATCATTTTGCATCTTGTTCACAAAGGTTGAACTGTTAAATTCAAGTCTTGCATGTCAGTAAGTTAAACCCAACCGTTTCTCCGGCAGCTGCAGATATTAGTGGCAGGGGATCACCAATCGGCTTTTACCAGGCAATTTATGAAGAGATTGCGGATTTTCCTGCTGCCAATAATTTCAGCCAGACACATGATTCAGGTGAGTATTTGCACCTGACATCCACTTTTGAAAGAATAAATGTGGCCTCATTTCCAACATCGCATTAATGATCACTTAATAAAAAGAAAACAAAAACAACAGATACGTCATGCAATAAAAACAATCTGCTGGAGGATCTCAGCGGTCAGGCAGAATCTATGATGGTAAATGGGCAGAGGGGCTTTGGTGTCGGGACCCTTCTTCAAGAGGACCACGGGGAGGCAGACAATAGAAAGAAGCGAGGGGAAGAAGTGGGGCTAGATCTGAAAAATGAGAGGCATATCCATACGGAGGGCGGGGGGGATTTGCAGATGCGTGAAATTGGGGGAGAAGAGTGGAGGTCGACACCAAGGCTGGAGGTGCTAAGCGGAGAAATTGAGAAGTCAAAGGGCGGCAGAAGTTGGAATCAGAAGAGAACGAAAAGTGCAAGTAATATATGGAACCTGAAATTGGAGAGTTTAATAACTGTCGCTTGTGCTGTGTTGACTTTTAGTCTCTGGTTCCATTGATTCCATCAATCAACTCGAATATTACACCAGCGACCCTCTGGATGGTTCTCTTCTTGCACAAGAATATCCCGAAGGAAACTCCTCCAGTGTTCACGGTTGGTACACATTTTTTTTTCTCCTCTTTTTCTTATTTTATTTCATTCTGCCTGTGATCAGAAACGAACATAGAAATATGCGCGAAAATGTCCGCCGAGAAATGAGTGGGAAAAGATCTCAAGGTGTTGGAAAAGGTTTTCTTTCCGAGAGAACAGTGATCGAGTTTGAATTTGAAGAACAATCTCTCATCTGTAACCAGCTGTGTGATTGAACAAAACATTCCATGTTTCTCCTTTGACACACAATGCGTTGTAGGCCTTGCTGTGTGAAATGAATGCCCAGGCTTGATGCGCGATTAATTAGTTCATCGCCACAAGACGACTCAAGATCCTCTCTCTTTCCAAATCCCCATTCACACGATCAACAGAATCTCTCATCAGGCGGAGCTTGCTGTACAATATTGACTTTCAGGACCATAATTCTGGCTTATGCTTCCTCCTAGACCTGGTTCCTGACGACTATGACGATGCCGAGAGTAAAACCACCGCTTCTCGGAGTTGTCAGTTCTCGATGGGCGCTGGCGACGATGACCTTCTGAAGATCACAGTTGCCGGCGATGATGTCGACAATGACGGTGAGTTCAGTCTCTTCCATCACACAGTAACCGGGTATCTGTGTAGAAAATCGTTCCACGGATTGAGTTTTTCTTTATTCACTTCCGTGCTTCAAAGTTTTCATGAAATGAAATACAATGTTCCGAGAAAGCAGCCCACGAGCAGTTCTGTTCTCACTCCAAGAAGGTGACACTCCCGACTGTAATGTCGACCACATGCCTATTAGATAGTACATGTTCATGTCGGCTTTTGTTTTCCATATACTTTGTTGTAGACCTGAACTTGAATGGAGGTAGAAAACAGAAACCATTCCCAGTCGCCGTGCACCAACAATGGGTCCTTGTACATAACAGAATTATACACAATCTGTCCTGATGATTATTCCAATGTCGCCGTTCTTCCATAATTGGACAAACCTCGCCGTGCGATGCCGTCTCTCACGCACTGAGATTCCTGTCATTCTTTATCACTCCCGCAGAGCGGACTCCGCAGATTCTCCACGATCCTGCTTTCTCGGCTGCCTGCTCTACAAACAGCAATGACCAACTTCACTGCGGCACATTCACTGTTCCTGCCCTTGCAGCACCCATTGGGGTCGACGACTCGTTTCCATGTTTAACATCAGAGCCATGAAGACGGTAAGGAAAACATTTCATTGTTTGCTTCCTCTGGCTGTATCCCGACACCAGCGATGTGTGGGTTGGGAGTTGTGCAATTCAGGATGCATTTCCCACCGAACAATGAGGACTATGGTGAAGTATCAGTGACATTATACGAATTAAATTTATCAATGAGAACATTGCAGATACTTGCGTTGAAAAAAAAAAGTTACTTTTACATTGCCTCCACATGATGTCATGACGCCGGTATCTATTAATTTTCAGGAAATACTTTCCGTATGCTTAGACCATGCATTGGTAATTTAGAGGCTTTAATGGAGACAATATTATCACGACTAGTTCTATTTAACTCCATTGTACATTTTAGCTTACGCAATGTTTTTATTCCTCAGGTACTTTCTTCCAACGCGAGTCCTGAAGTGATGAAAAGGGTTCTGCGTTTCATTGGACAGCACATACCTCTCACCTTTCCAGCAACATGAACAAGCAGATCTCCACTGCATTGCCTTCACTCGCTGTATAATCACAAACACACATATTGATTGGCTTTGAGATCACTGCATTTGATGTTTGTCCGAGAGCTTGCATGAAAACATCTTTATTCTGCTAATGCGCACGTGTAGGAAACTGACTTGATTTGTAGGAAACCCATGGAAGAGAGATCAAAGTTACATTTATTCAATGGTAAACAATTTATCGGAATTTGTCTTTTTGAGCCTATCCCAATATTCTGCATAATTGCTTAAGAGAGCACGAGAGATCAAATTAATGCAATTTCGGTTTTACCACACCTTACATTGTTCTGGTTATGGTCAGTAATATTTTTTCATTCTCACCGTGTTTAATGGAAAGATCGAAAAACGTAATAAATACTTTGGATGATGTTTGATATTAATGTGTTTTTATTTTGTCAAGAAACAAGTGTCTGAAACAACACCCATTAGTTTTTTTGTAATCTTAAAACGAGAAGAGGATATCTCAGATGTCCTGGAGTGGAAGCATTATCTTGGGACCAATTGGAGAAGAGGCGGAGAGACTCAGAGTAAGAGATGGGAACCTTGCAAGAGGCGTGGGTGTAGGCGTAGTAAAGGTAGCTGTGAGAATCAATGGGTTTCTACTACGTGTCGGTGGATATTCTATTCTATCCCCTGTGATCGATCCAGAGATCTCAAGAGACTGGAGAGAGTTATCACAGATAGACCAAATGAAGTTTAGGGCTGGGTCGAAATTATTAGTGAAATTGACGTAATCAATCAGTCTCTGTGTACAGGATGCAGCCCAGACACAGCCATCGATGTAGCAGAGACATGTTTGGGGATTCTGCGGGTTATGTGTAGAGCAAAGAGCATTCGCTGTAATCAACGAAAAGACAGGTATAAATGGGCCAATGCAACTGTACACTGCTACACTTTTGACACGGGGAAAATAAGAGAAACCAAAGGAAAGCTTGTTGGGTGAGATATCCATCAGGTGGAGCAGAAGAAAAAGGCAAAAACTCTGCGGATCAGGCAGAATCCCCATTAGAACATGGATAGGCGAGGTTTCAGATCGGGATCCTTCTTCAGACTGGTGGTAGTGGGTGGGTTGGGGAGCTATAGGGAGGAGGGACAGGGCAAGTCTGGCAGGTAATAGGTGGATACAGGTGATGGTGGAGGGTGGGGGTATTTTGCAGGCAGATATTTGGACAAAGGCCAGAGATGAAAAGACAGATGTGAGACACAAGGATTGAAGAGTTATGACTTTAGAAGCTTGGTCTCGACCCTGGAGCAGAATGTTAGCTGAGGGAATCTGATTGGTTATCTGTTCGCGGAAGAAACGGAGGCCCCGAGGCCTTCCTGATGGGGAATAGACCTGCAAAGGAACTGGACTATAACGACTGGGCAACGGGGAAACGGGTTTGAGGCTGTGGAGGCGTCACTGGTTCAGTGTCAATGGTGAGCATGGGTGTGTCTGAGATCTGACGCCTGGCCTCAGCACGCTAGAGGTCAGTCTACCAGACTACGACAGCACTTCCCTTGTCAGTGGGTTTGATGCTAATATTGGGAGTAGTATTGAGTAAGTCGAGAGCTGTGTGGGGTAGTGGAGAAATAGCGATGGTCGATGTTGTGGTGGCAGTAGGAGATCAAACGGTCGAGAGAGGTTAGACGTCTGGCAGGGGTTGTCCAGGGGGAGGAGTATTTGAGTCGGGAGAAGGGTGTCATCAGTGCGGCCGAAATAAATAGGCATGCAGGGGTAGACACTGGACATCATGGCGCCTCGGGACAGATCGAGGAGTCGGCGCATGGGATGCAAGCATATCGCCTCTGCTGAGGATTGCTATGTCAATGGGTCGTGAAGAATTAATGTAAACAGCTCTATTGCAGATATAGTGCTCGGGGAAGTTGACACGAGCCATTAAAACTGATTAGCTGATTGGTGCTTGTCATTACAGGGGGGGTCATTTTTTAATAATCTTCTCCTTATCGCGATTCTGGCAATTTGTTCTATCGCGATCTGCCCAAAACCTTAATATTGAGGTGTCGCCATCGTTAACAGGTGAGCCTTAAGGACGCAAAACAAAATAACTCTGAGATAGACACAAAATGTAGTTGAGGCCAGTTCATTGGCTATATTTAACTGCCACAGAATTTAGTTGAGGCCAGTTCATTGGCTGTATTTAAGAGGGAGTTAGATGTGGCCCTTGTGGCTAAAGGGATCAGGGGGTATGGAGAGAAAGCAGGTACAGGATACTGAGTTGGATGATCAGCCATGATCATATTGAATGGCGGTGCAGGCTCGAAGGGCCGAATGGCCTACTCCTGCACCTATTTTCTATATCTATCTATGTTAAAAAAAAAATACTGGAGCAGCTCAGTGGGACAGGCAGCATCTCTGGATAGAAGGAATGGGTGACGTTTCGGATCGAGACCCTTCTTTAGACTTGTGTTGGTGACGATAACAACCTCAATGATTGTTCCACTGGTTCTTCCCCTTCCCCCTCAAACCATGTGACCCCAGCTCTTCCCCACCCACACTATAGGCCTCATACCCCCTTCCTCCCTGACCACCCACCGCCTCGGCCTCAGTCCACTCACCTGCCTTCCTCCGGCCCCAAACCCCATGCTTGCCATGTGTTCACCAATCCCCTGACCTCCCCCTCTCGGATACGGAACATTCTGTCCTCAGCAGAGGCCTCACCTTTGTTCCCCTCCGTCCCCACCTCAATGAGTTCCGCGTCCGCCACGATGTGGAGCTCTTCTTGTCTTGCCTCCGCATCAAAGCATTTTTCCATGGGAAGGAGTCCTCGCCCCCAGTGATGACCCCTTCTCCCGTCTCCAATGGACCCTTCCTCTTGGACTCCCCCTCATGGTCATCTACCGGCTTTAGGCCTTTTTATTTTAAACTGCCGGTGGAACATCAGCCGCCTCAACTTCTCCACTCCCCTTTCTTACTCTAACCCCCCCCCCCCCTCCTGACGTACAGCCCTCCACTCACTCTGCAACAACCCAGACTGGGTGATCAAAACTGCCGACAAGGGAGGTGCCGTGGTAATCTGGCGCGCTGATCTCTACAAAGCTGAGGCCACGCGTCAATTCTCAGACACTTCCTCCTAGTTATCCTTGGACCATGACCCCACAGATGAGCACCATGCCACCATCTCTAACACTATCACTGACTTCATCACTTCCGTCTTCCTGCCCTCCCAAGCCTCCAACCTCATCGTTCCCCAGCCCCGCACGGCCCAATTTTACCTTCTCCCCAAAATCCACAAACCTGACTGTCCCGGCAGACCCATTGTTTCTGCCTGTTCGTGCCCCACCGAACATATTTCCACATACCTCGACTCCATCCAATCCCCCTTGGTTAAATCCCTCCCTACGCATGTTCAAGACACCTCACACGTTCTTAGCCTCCTCCATGACTTCCGTTTTCTAGGCCCCCATTCCCTCATCTTCACCAAGGATGTCCAGTCACTCTACACCTCCATCCGCCACCAGGAGGGTCTTAAAGCCCTCCGTTTCTTGCTCGACCACAGAAGCAGCCAATCCCCGTCTACTGATAATCCCCTCTGCCAAACGGAGCTGGTCCTTACCCTTAACAACTTTTCATTTGACTCCTCCCATTTCCTCCAAATCCAAGGCGTAGCTATGGGCATGCACATGGGCCCAAGCTATGCCAGCCTCTTTTGAAGGGTTAGTCGAACAATCCTTGTTCGATGTGTACCACGGCCCTATCCCTGAACTCTACCTCTGCTACATCGACAACTGCATTGGTGGTACCTCCTGCACCCATACACAATTCGCTGACTTCATCCAATTCACCACTAACTTCCATCCGGCACTCAAATACACATCTCCCTACAGTTTCTGGACCTCACTATCTCCATCGCAGGTGACAGAATACTGACCGGCATCTACTATAAACCCAATGACTCCCATGGCTATCTGGAGTACACTTCTTCCCACCCTGCTTCCTGTAACTACATCCTCTACTCACACTTCCTCCGTCTACGCCACATCTGCACCCAGATAAGGTGTCCCAGGGCATCGGAGATGTCCTCATTCTTTAGAGAACAGGGGGTCCCCTCTTCTACTATAGATGAGGCTCTCATCAGGGTCTGTTCTGTACACCGTAACTCTGCTCTCACTCCCCATCACCACAATCGTAACAAGGGCAGAGTCCCCCTTGTCCTCACCTTCCACCCTACCAACCGTCACATACAACAAATAATCCCCCGACATTTTCGCCACCTCCAACGGGATCCCACCACTGGCCACATCTTCCCATCTCTTCTCCTTTCGGCTTTCCGCAGAGACCGCTCCCTCCGTAACTCCCTGGTCAATTCCTCCCTTCCCACCCAAACCACACCCTCTCCGGGCACTTTCCCTTGCAACCGCAGGAAATGATAAACGTATCGCTTTACCTCCCCCCTTGACTCCATTCAAGGACCCAAGCAGTCTTTCCAGGTGCTGCAGAGGTTCACCTGCTCCTCCTCCAACCTTATCAATTGCATCCGCTGCTCTCTAGGTGTCAGCTGCTCTACACCGGTGAGACCAAGCCTAGGCTTGGCGATCGCTTCGCCCAACACCTCTGCTCTGTTCGCAATAACCAACTTCATCTCCCGGTGACTCAGCTCTTCAACTCCCCCTCCCATTCCGAATCCGACCTTTCTTTCCTGGGACTCCTCCATGGCCAGAGTGAGTCCCACCGTAAATTGGAGGAGCAGCTCCAATTTAAGGTACTGGTGCTATGAGGTTTTTCACATTAACCTCAACAAGAGCAGACACAGTGGCGCATGTCAAAAGCCCCGTGATCGATCCTCCCCGAGTTTGTACGCTGTCCCCATGACCTGCGAGGGTTTTCTCCGGGAGCTCCGGTTTCCTCCCACTCACCAAATACGTTAAATTTGTAGGTTAATTAGCTTGGTAAAATTGTAAATTGTCCCTAGTCGATCCCTGGGCCTTGTCCTCCACCTTTCAGCTCCGCAATCTCTGTTAACAGTAACCTGCCCTTATTCATATGACAGATGACAATAAAACACCCTTGACTCTTCTAACAGCTGCTTTTCAGATTTCTCAGAGTCCTCATCTTGTCAGCTCTGCAATCTCTGTTGAAACAATGGTTTGACGACAGCAGGGTTTATTGACCCAATTATTTTTTTTAGAATTGCGGATAAACTGATGAAAATAGGGTGGTTCTCCGAGGCAGTTGCATTGAGATCTGATAGAGGTGGTTAAATTCAAGAAGGATCTGGGCAGAGTAGATAGAAACTCTTTTCATTGAGAGTGCATGACACTACAGTAGAGTTGCTGCCTTACAGCGAATGCAGCGCCGGAGACCCGAGTTCGATCCCGACTACGGGTGCTGTCTGCGCGGAGTTAGTACATTCTCCCCGTGACCTGCGTGGGTTTTCTCCAAGATCTTCGGTTTCCTCCCACACCCCAAAGACGTACAGGTTTGTAGCTTAATTGGCTTGGTGTAAATGTAAAAATTGTCCCTGGTGGGTGTAGGATAGTGTTAATGTGCGGGGATCGCTGGTCGGCGCGGATCCAGTGGGCCGAAGAGTGTGTTTCCGCGCTGTATCTCTAAACTAAATTAAGAAGGGTTAATTAATATGGAAGACAAAAGTAATGAGATTTGGAAATTAGTCAGTGTTGAAACAACAAGTAGTTAGGGTTTAGAATGCACCATCCTGGGTTGTAATGGAGGCAGATTGAAAGATGTCAAAGGCGATGTGGTTTAGTATCTGAAAGAAAATAATCTGCTGAGCTGTGAGAGAGACAAGTGACAAATTTAGCTGGATTGATCTTAAATAGAGCCAATATGAACTCAGTGGGGAACTTGGTCTCCTTCTGTGCTCCGTTACCGTGTTAATTTGAAAATGCACCTCACAATTCCACAAAAATAAACTGCAATGATACATCCAATTTAGTTTTACATTTATTTTATTGTCCATCACCCCCCTGCCTTGTTTCAAAGCTGAATCGCAAGGGCCTCATTGATCAGCAGCGACTGCCTATTTGGAAGACGACCTACTGAGGCATTTTATAAGGCTCCATTTGCCCTGTCACTTCCACAGTCTGGGCACATATCGTTATAGGTCTCTCTATTCATTTGCTCATTTTAGATATCGTTGGATGAAACAAAGAATTTGAGGGAGCCTTTTAATGTGGATTAGAAGCTTAAGTTAACAAAGTTCGGGAACATAGAACAATACAACATAGAAACAAGACCTTCACCCCATAAGTTCTGTGTTCAACATGATACCGACCAACTTTTATCTTACTGCACATGATCAATGAGCTTATCCAAAATCCTGAAATGTCACTATCCACCACCACTGCTAGACAATTCTAGACACACGTCACTTTTTAGTCAAGGGAATAAATGAAAGCTTCTCATTTGTCCTCATTCGTTCACAATCCTTGAATCCATCCTGTAATTTAGGCATATAAAAATCAGAAAGTCTTGAAAAGAACAAGTAATTTGAGATCGCAGTTGACAGCCAACATCAACATCATGACCTCTCTTGTTATCATCTCAAGTTCGGTTACCCACGTTGCAAGTAAGAAGAAAACTAGCAAAGCTACCTAACTGCATAATAGCAAGTTACGTTGTTTTTATCTTCTACAGATTATTACCCGAGAAGTTATTGTTTAATTCTATTTTGTTTATCTTTTATCAGATGTATTTAATATTGCGTTAGGTGTAGTTGGATGTAAGATGAGCCTCGGTTGAATGAGTTCAATGTGACTAAGTTGAAACCTGGGTACTTTAAGCCAATAAATCTATTAATTTTTCACAATTGACGGGAATGCAAATTACATAATGTGTGAGAATACACATTTAGAGCAGGCCTGAAACTGTTTCATGTTTTGACCTACTGGAGAAATTATGTTATAGACAATAGACAATAGACAATAGACAATAGACAATATGTGCAAGAGTAGGCCATTTGGCCCTTCGAGCCAGCACCGCCATTCAATGTGATCATGGCTGATCATCCCCAATCAGTACCCCGTTCCTGCCTTCTCCCCATATCCCCTGACCGCTATTTTTAAGAGCCCTATCTAGCTCTCTCTTGAAAGCATCCAGAGAACCTGCCTCCACCGCCCTCTGAGGCAGAGAATTCCACGGAAATTATGTTGGATAAAGTTATTCTCGCAGCCTTTCCTTAAACAGGTCCCAGAGGAGAAAGCAGCATGTTAGTGCGCTGAGCCATCCATGTTCGCTATTTGTTGGCAGAAAACCTCACTAAAATATTAGACCATTGATTCATTGTAGCATTTCATCTGTCCTGTAAAATAAATGCATGGAACTACAGGTTAGCAGAATGCCTCTGTTGTTGAATGTAAGTTTTTGCTGCATCACACACAATATTAATGTGATCATCATCTAAACGTCTGTAGTTTTATAACCACCATATAGTGATGTTGGGAGTTTGGACACAGCATTTTGAATTAGCCTATGGTATTTTAGGTTAGGAGGCGCAAAGCAATTCAGTGTGTGAATGAAAGGGGTTGAACAGTTGCTTGGTGAGGAGCAGCAAAGTGTTGGTTGGTTCGCTGTTTGGCCTGTTGTTTTCTACTTGAATTAATGGAGAAACATAAGACTAAATCTAAGCTCCAAAGGCCTTGAAGAAATGAAGACTGCGTGAAGCATGATGAAAGTAAACATCTCATGTAACAGCTGGATCTGGGGCAAGCAGGCATGATGCAAGGAAATCAATTTGGAGATTTACAGGAAATAAATTGCTCATTGGAGAAATGTTGCTTGTAAAATAGCTTGAAAATGTAAATACTGAACAGGATACAATGCTTGCACTGAAAATATTAACTTTTATATTTAAAAAATCTTGTCAAAAATGATGCAAAATAAATTACTTGGAGGACCACAGCAGGTCAAGCAGCATCTCTGGAGCCAAATGCATAGTTGATATTTTGGGTCCACCTCCCGCATCGAGACTTAGAATGTCAAGATTCAAGATTCAAGATTCAAGAGAGTTTATTGTCATGTGTCCCAGATAGGACAATGAAATTCTTGCTTTGCTTCAGCACAACAGAATATGGTAGGCATGAATACAGAACAGATCAGTGTGTCCATATACCATTATATAAATATATGCACACATGAATAAATAAACAGATAATGTGCAAATAAACAGTTAATGGGCTATTAATGTTCAGAGTTTTGTTTGAGTTCAGTTTAATAGCCTGATGGCTGTGGGGAAGAGCTATTCCTGAAGCTGGACGTTGCAGTCTTCAGGCTCCCGTGCCTTCTACCTGAAGGTAGCGGGGAGATGAGTGTGTGGCCAGGGTGGTATGGGTCCTTGATGATGCTGCCAGCCTTTTTGAGGCAGCGACTGCGATAGATCCCCTTGATGGTAGGGAGGTCAGAGCCGATGATGGACTGGGCAGTGTTTACTACTTCTTGTAGTCTTTTCTGCTCCTGGGCACAAGTTGCCGAACCAAGCCATGATGCAACCGGTCAGCATGCTCTCTACTGTGCACATGTAGAAGTTAGAGAGAGACCTCCTTGACATACCGACTCTCCATAATCTTCTCATGAAGTAGAGGCGCTGATGTGCTTTCTTTATAATTGCATCAGTATTCTCGGACCAGGAGAGATCTTCAGAGATGTGCACGCCCAGGAATTTGAAGCTCTTGACCCTCTCCACCATCGACCCGTTCATATAAATGGGACTGTGGGTCCCCATCCTACTCCTTCCAAAGTCCACAATCAGTTCCTTGGTTTTGCTGGTGTTGAGGGCCAGATTATTGTACTGGCACCATTTGGTCAGTTGGTCGATCTCACTTCTGCACTCTGACTCCTCCCCATCAGTGATACATCCCACAACAGTGGTGTCGTCAGCGAACTTGATGGTGGTGTTCGCACTATGACCGGCTACGCAGTCATGAGTATAGAGTGAGTACAGCAGGGGCTGAGCACGCAGCCTTGAGGTGCTCCCTTGCTGATTGTTATCGAGGCTGACACCTTTCCACCAATACCAACTGACTGTGGTCTGTGAATGAGGAAGTCGAGGATCCAAATGCAGAGGGAAACACAGATACCCAGTTCTACGAGTTTGGTAACCAGCTTGGAGGGGATGATTGTATTAAATGCCGAGCTGTAATCAATGAATAACAGCCTGGCATATGAGTTTTTGTTGTCCAAGTGGTCCAGAGCGGAGTGGAGAGTCAGCTAGATCGCATCTGTTGTGGCGGTAGATGCGATCCCTGGTACGTCGATGCGATCCCTGTACATCGTCTCTGGTGCATGTAGGATAGTGTTAGGGTGCGGGAGTCGGTGTGGTCTTGATGGGCCGAAGGGCCTGTTTCCGTGCTGTATCTCCAAACTTAATAATTAAACTTGAAGAGACATTGGTTATCAGTAACCCCCACACATGGTACTGAAAAGTACACAAAGTAGGAGGAGAATGAAGCACTCATGGGAAAATAAAGCGATCATGGGGAGAACTTGCAAACTCCACACAGACAGCACCCAAGGTCAGGATGGAGCCCGGGTCTCCGGCGCTGTGAGGCAGCTGCTCTACCCGCTCCCCTGCTGCAGCCGTTTCTGCGATCCTTGTTTAATGCCCACATCCCGGAAATAGAATTGCATTTGTAAGTAACGTCTATGGGTTCACCATAGAAGTGTAGATACCTCTAACTACCAACCAACTGAAACACTTGATGAAAACCATGGCAGGCTGGGAGCTGAACTAATGCAACTGAATCATCCTACCACAACTAGAGAGCAGTCCTGAACTACTATCGACCTCTTTGGTGACCCTCGCACTATCCTTGATCGAACTTTGCTGACTTTACCTTGCACCAAACGTTATTCCCTCATTCGGTTGTTTAAGAAAAAACTGCAGATACTGGAAAAATCGAAGGTATACAAAAATTCTCGAGGAACTCAGCGGGTGAGGCAGCATGTATAGGCGATGTTTCACATAGATGCTTTCCTTAGATGCTGCCTCACCCACTGAGTTCCTCCAGCATTGTTGTCCACATTCCCTCATTCGGCATATCTGTACCCTAGAAATGGCTCGACTGTAATCATGTATTGTCTTTCTGCTGACTGGTTAGCACGCAACAGAAGCTTTTCACTCTACCTCGGTACACGTGACAATAAACTAAACTGAACTAAAGGCTGCTGGTGGAAACTGAGCCCAACCTCTTTGCCAAGTAGTTAAGACCCCAAATGTGTGTTTTGCCTGTAAAGTAACGTAAAATAATGAGGACTTTCGAAAGACATTTGGACAGAGTTATGGATGGGAACGATTTGGAGGGCTATGGGCCAACTGAAGGCTAATGGGACTAGCCCAGCGTGGACAAGTTGGGCCAAAAGGCTTGTTTCCACGTCGTATAGCTCTGCGACTCGCTGTTACTTCAGCACTTTGCTGCTTTCCATGCATTCAGTTGGGAAAACCTTCCATCGTTCTGTGTCCAAGCAGCTCCACCCACCTGTTTCATTCTTCCCTCCACCACAACAACAGAGTCATCAAGGATGTGCAGGAAGGAACTGCAGATGCTGGATAAAAAAATCGACGAAACAAAATGCTGGAGTAACTCAGCGGGACAGGCAGCATCGCTGGAGAGAAGGAATGGGTGACGTTTCGGGGCGAGACCCTTCTTCAGACTGAGACCCATGAAAGAGACTGATTTGAATTGATTTAAAAGATACAGCATGGAAACAGGCCCTTCGGCCCATCGGGTCCACGCTGACCATTGATCACCCATTCACACTAGTTTTACTCTATTTAAAAAAAACGCACAAAGTAACTCAACGGGTCGGACAGTTAACACTATCACTAGGGACCATTTTTACATTTATACCGAGCCAATTAACCTACAACCCTGTACGTCTTTGGACTGTGGGTGGAAACCGAAGATCTCGGAGAAAACCGACGCAGGTCACGGGGAGAACGTACAAACTCCGTACAGGCAGCACCCGTAGTCGGGATCGAACCCGGGTCTCCGGTGCTGCATTCGCTGTAAGGCAGCAACTCTACCGCTGCGCCACCGTGACCGCCCGAATTTCTATGCATCCTCTACTTAATCGGGTATGGCAATATTCTTACTGATCTCTGTATGCAGAAAATGAATTTCAATGTATTTGGACAGGTACCCGTTGGGACAGTGTGTAGGAAGGAACTGTGTGCTGTATGATTCTGTGACTCAGGTTTAACCTTGAGATTGCCTCCAAACACCGCTTAAAAATCTGTGACTCTTGGGTGTAAGACGAATGACACGAAAACCATTGGTGTTTAAGAAGCAGCTGCAGATGCTGGAAAATTGAAGGTAGACAAAAATGCTGGAGAAACTCAACCGGTGAGGCAGCATCTATGGAGCAAAGTAAATAGGCAACGTTTCGGGTCGAAGCCCTTCTTCAGACTGATGTGAGGGTGGGGGGGGGGAGGAAGAAAGGAAGAGGTGGAGGCAGTGGGCTGAGAGAGAGCTGAGAAGGGCAGGTGAAAGCAGGGACTACCTGAATAGAGAATTCAATGTTCATACCGCTGGGGTGCAAACTGCCCAAGCGAAATATGAGGTGCTGCTCCTCCAATTTACGATGGTCCTCAGTCTGGCCATGGAGGAGGCCCAGGACAGAAAGGTCAGATTCGGAATGGGAGGGGGAGTTGAAGTGTTGAGCAACCGGGAGATCAGTTTGGTTAGTGCGAACCGAGCGGAGGTGTTCAGCGAAACGATCGCCAAGCCTACGCTTGGTCTCACCGATGTAGAGCAGCTGACATCTAGAGCAGCGGATGCAATAGATGAGGTTGGAGGAAGTGCAGGTGAACCTCTGTCGCACCTGGAACGGCTGCTTGGGTCCTTGAATGGAGTCAAGGGGGTAGGTAAAGCGACAAGTGTAACATTTCTTGTGGTTGCAAGGGAAAGTGCCAGGAGTGGGGGTGGTTCGGGTGGAAAGGGACGAATTGACAAGGGACCCTCTTTTGAACCATTGAACCCTCTTTCTCTGAAGGATTAATGTTACTGGGCCAGCGACTCCTCACCCGCTCACCCTCTGATCAGAGGGGGGAAAAGTCGAGAAGAAATCATCTGCTATCTCTCGCTTCCATCCTCTCTGCATGGAGTTTTCGCATTCTCCCCGTGACCTCGTGGCTTCTGACAGGGGCTCAGGCTTCCCCCCCACTTCCCAACGTCCCGCTCAGAGGTGAATTGTCCTCTGTAAATGATCCCACAGACAGGAGAATCACTGAATGTAGAACAGTACCGCACACAAACAGGCCCTTCGGCCCGCAATGTTCCTGCTGTACATGACGCCAGGATAAACCACTGCACATGACCAATATCCCACCATTCCGTGCATATCCATATCCTTAACCAACAACTGTCTTAAACGCCACTATCGTATCTGCCTTCATCACCCAAGCTGGTAGCGTATTTCAGACACCCACCATTCTCTGTGTAAAAAACTTGACCCCCACATCTTTTTTAAACTTTGCCCCTCATACCTTAAATCTATGCCCACTAGTATTTGATAAATCCATAACCTATTTCTGGTTATAAAATGTTCTGACCGTCTTGGGGGAAGTTGATGACTACTCGAGAGAGAGAGAGAGAGAGAGGGAATCTGTTACGGGGAATAAGTGATGGAATGGGATTGCCCTGAGAGTCGGCATTGATCACATGGGCTGAATGGCCTCCTCTCCTACATAGAAGTGTTAATAAGTTTGTTGGCCGTATACTCATGAGCACAAAAGCCTGTACTTCCTCGGCTGGCTCTGTGCCATAAGACCGTAAGATATAGAAGAATTAAGCCATTCAGCCCATCGTGCATTCAATCACGGCTGATCTAATTTCCCCTCTCAACCCCATTCTCCTGCCATCTCCCTGTAACCTTTGATGCCCTTATAATCAAGAACCTGTCAAATCTCCGCCTTAAAAGCACCCAATGTTTTGGCCTCCACAGTCTTCTGTGGCAATGAATTCCACAGATTCACCACCTTCTGACTAAAGAAATTCCTCCTCATCTCCAATTTGAAAGTACGTCCTTTTGTTCTGAGTTAGCACCCTCTGTTTTTTTTCTCCCACCACTGTAAACATCCTCCCCATTTCCACTCTATCCAGGAATTTCATTATTCGGTGGGTTTCAATGAATTTGCAACTCATCCTTCTAAACTCCAGCGAGTACAGGACCAGAGCCTTCAAAAACTACCCAACCACCCCCGGGATCATACCCGTAATCCTAAACCAAGACCACTGAACAGAAGACTGCAGGAATTTGTTACACACAGGAGATTTTTAAATTGGATCCAGCTTTAATACGTTCCTTTCAACAATGCATCAAAGGCACTCGTTGACTCGGTAAGGTGGTGCGAGGGCATTCCCCCCCCCCCCCCCTCCCCCTCGAAACTTCAGGTGGCAAACACAAGTAAACAGGTCTGTGCAATAACTCAAGCCGCTGTGAGAATATGAAGTCCAAAACAAAGGCTCGTTGTACAGCCTCCTCACAGCTGTTCTCTCCAACGCACTGTCACAGTTCATCCAAACACCAGCGGGCTCAGCGATGCCAGCCAGGCTAAGCTATGTACAAGAGGCACCACATGCCTGGGCGATGAAAGCTAGGGATGGCGAACCGCAGGACGATATTGGCTAGACGTCGGTGGTTCGAATCCCGTCATCGTCCAGCTTGTAATCGAAGTGGTGTTCTTTGTGCGGCGCGGGCTGGGACCGGTGCCTGCGCCGCTGGTCTTGCCCGTTCACGCGTGCCGGCGGCGTGGTGGGGGACTGCGGGTGGGCCTGGTGCCCGCCGGCTTCCCCCGCCGGTGTGGTGGTGCCGGGCGGCTTGGTGGTGGTGGTGGTGGTGGTGGTGGCGGTGGTTGGCACCGGGGTCCAGGGCTGCCACGAGGGCACCACGGAGGACGACTTGCCCAGGGGCCGCTTCTCATCGGCAGAGGCCGGGGCCGGGGGGGCGGCTGGGTCGGCCGCCATCGCCGGGACGGTCCTGCCCGTGAAGGAGCCTGGAGCCGGGACCACCTGTAAACAAGAAGAGAAGGGCGGAGAGGGTGGGGGGGGGGTGTACACACGACAATGAGAAAGGAGATGGAACCGGGGAAGTTTGAGCCGTCCCCACTAGACTAGTCCCCATCCTACACACACTGGGGACAATCTACAGACGCCCAGAAACTTGCGCTTCTTTGGAGGAAACCGGAGCACCCCTGGAGAAAGCCCACGCAGGTGGCGGGGAGAACGCGCAAACTCAACACCGGCAGTACCCGCGCAGAAAGGAGATGCCCCCTCAATCCATCACCTTCTCCCACTGGGACAGGCATGTCCACACAGCCCAGAGCGGACAACAGGCTTGGCCAAGGACGGGTCGCCGAGAGGCGGTGGGGGCCACCTCACTGAGAACAAAGAGGGGCCCGGTCGGTGGTGGGAGGGGGGGGCTGAGAATCAAGTGGCACCCGGCACGGGGGGGGGGGCTGATTTACTGTGAATAAACAGGGACCCGGCGCGAGGGGGGGCCCCACTGCGAACAAGGGGGACAAGGGAGGTCGCAGCAGGGGAGAGACCACCGAGAACAAAGAGAGGCCCAGACTGGGGGAGCTGCCGAGAGCAAAGAGGGACCCTAATGTGTACTTTTGTAGCTTTGTCGATCCCAGAAACGTGGCTGTCCGCTCGAACGAACCATTTCACTAGACCTGGGTACAGTATTGGTCAATAAAGTATCATTGAATTATCATCATCTCTCCGCCATCGATCTTCAGCCCCCCCCCCCACCCCCCACACACCAAAAAAATGTTACAAAACAATTTTGAAGCTCTTATGCAGATCAGTACAGCACAGGAGCAGGTCATTCGGCCCACAATGTCCATGCTGAACACGATGCCGAGTTAAACTGTTCTCCTCTGCCTGCACGTGATCCATACACGTCCGCTCCTCACATATCCATGCGCCCGTCTAAACGCCTCTTCAGCACCACAATTCTCCGACAATTCCGGTTTCCTCCCACAGACGTTCAGATTTGTAGGTTAATTGGCTTGGTGTATATGTTAAAAATATTCTATGACTGTGGCCCCTGGTTCTGGACTCGCCCAACATTGGGAACATTGTTCCTGCATCTAGCTTGTCCAGACAGTCCTTTTATAATTTTATATGTTTCTATAAGATCTCCCCTCATCCTTCTAAACTATAGTGAATACAAGCCTAGTCTTTTCAATCTTTCCTCATATGACAGTCCCGCCATCCCAGGGATCAATCTCGTGAACCTACGCTGCACTGCCTCAATCACAAGGATGTCCTTCCTCAAATTAGGAGACCAAAACTGTACACAATACTCCAGATGTGGTCTTACCAGAGCCCTATGCAACTGCAGAAGAACCTCTCTACTACTATACTGAAATCCTCTTGTTATGAAGGCCAACATTCCATTAGCTTTCTTCACTGCCTGCTGTACCTGCACGCCAACTATCAGTGTCCGGTGTACAAAGACACCCAGGTCTCGCTGTACATCCCCCTTACCTAACCTAACCCCACTGAGATAATAGGTGCAGGAGTAGGCCATTCGGCCCTTCGAGCTAGCACCACCATTCAATGTGATCATGGCTGATCATCCCCAATCAGTAACCCGTTCCTGCCTTCTCCCCATATCCCCTGACTCCGCTATCTTTAAGAGCCCTATCTAGCTCTCTCTTGTAAGTATCCAGAGAACCGGCCTCCACCGCCCACTGAGGCAGAGATTTCCACAGACTCAAACTCTCTGTGAGAAAAAGTGTTTCTTCGTCTCCGTTCTAAATGGCTTACCCCTTATTCTTAAACTGTGGCACCTGGTTCTGGACTCCCCCAACATCGGGAACATTTTTCCTGCCTCTAGCGTGTCCAAACCCTTAACAATCTTATATGTTTCAATAAGATACCCTCTCATCCTTCTAAACTCCAGAGTGTACAAGCGCAGCCACTCCATTCTCTCAGCATATGACAGTTCCGCCATCCCGGGAATTAACCTTGTAAACCTACGCTGCACTCCCTCAATAGCAAGAATGTCCTTCCTCAAATTAGGGGACCAAAACTGCACACAATACTCCATGTGTGGTCTCACTAGGGCTCTGTACAACTGCAGAAGGACCTGTTTGCTCCTATACTCGACTCCCCTTGTTATAAAAGCCAACATGCCATTCGCTTTCTTCACTGCCTGCTGTACCTGCATGCTTACTTTCATAGACTGATGAACAAGGACCACCAAATCCTGTTGTACTTCCCCTTTTCCCAACTTGATGCTATTTAGATAGTGATCTGCCTTCCTGTTTTTGCTACCAAAGTGGATAACCTCACACTTATCCACATTTCCTTGTGTCAGAAGGAACTGCAGATGCTGGAAAAATCAAGGTAGACAAAAATGCTGGAGAAACTCAGCGGGTGAGGAAGCAACTATGGAGCGAAGGAATAGGTGATGTTTCGTGTCGAGACCCTTCTTCAGACTGCTGTGGGGAGGCGGGAAGAAGAAAGGAAGAGGCGGAGACAGTGGGCTGTGGGAGAGCTGGGAAGGGGAGGGGAAAGAGGGAGAAAGCAAGGACTACCTGAAATTGGAGAAGTCAATGTTCATACCGCTGGGGTGTAGACTACCCAAGCGAAATATGAGGTGCTGCTCCTCCAATTTACAGTGGGACTGACCCTGGCCATGGAGGAGGCCCAGGACAGAAAGGTCGGATTCGGAATGGGAGGGGGAGTTGAAGTGCTGAGCCACCGGGAGATCAGGTTGGCTAATGCGAACAGAGCAGAGGTGTTGGGCGATGCGATCCCCAAGCCTACGCTTGGTCTCACCGATGTAGAGCAGCTGACACCTAGAGCAGCGGATGCAATAGCTGAGGTTGGAGGAGGTGCAGGTGAACCTCTGCCGCACCTGGAAAGACTGTTTAGGTCCTTGGATGGAGTCAAGGGGGGTGATAAAGCGACAAGCATTTCCTGCGGTTGCAAGGGAAAGTACCAGTGGAGGGGGTGGTTTGGGTGGGAAGGGACGAATGGACCAGGGGGTTACGGAGGGAGCAGTCTCTGCGGAAAACCAAAAGGGGACGAGATGGGAATCTGAATTATGTCAGATTAGAAAAAGGGGCGGTGGAACGAGACCTGGGTGTCCTTGTTCATCAGTCACTGAAAGTAAACATGCAGGTACAGCAGGCAGTGAAGAAAGCTATTGGCATGTTGGCGTTCATAGTGAGAGGATTTGAGTTTAGGAGCAAGGAGGTCCTACTGCAGTTGTACAGGGCCTTGGTGAGACCACACCTGGAGTATTGTGTGCAGGTTTGGTCTCCTAATTTGAGAACGGACATTCTTGCTATTGAGGGAGTGCAGCGTTGGTTCACCGGGTTAACTCCCAGGTTGGCGGGACTGACAAATGTCCATGAAAGCTTGTTTGTATTCACTTGAATTTAGAAGGATGAGAGGGGATCGTATAGAAACATACAACATTCTTAAAGGATTGGACAGGCTAGATGCAGAAATAATTGTTCCTCGATGTTGGGAGAATACAGAACCAGGGGTCACAGTTGAAGAATAAGGGGTAGGCCATTTAGAACAGATGAGGAAATACCTTTTCACCAAGAGAGTTGTGAATCTGTGGAATTCTCTGCCACAGAAGGCAGTGGAGGCCAATTCACTGGATGTTTCAAGAGAGAGTTAGACATAGCTCTTAGGGCTAACGGAATCGAGGGTTATGGGTAGAATGCAGGAACAGGGTATTGATTTAGGATTATCAGCCATGATCATATTGAATGGCGGTGCTGTCAGGGGCGAATGGCCTACTCCTGTATGTTTCTATGTTTCTATGCTAGCTTTCATAGGTCAGTGCGTTGAGTATAAGGGTCAGGAAGTCATGATGCTACTTTATAGAAGGCATTTGGAGAATTATGTGCAGTTCTGGTCACCCCATTACAGGAAGGGAGTGTAGGCTTTGGAGAGGGTGCAGAGGTTTACCAGGATGCAGGCTGGATTAGGGGGGTTTTAGCTACAGGGAGAGGTTAGATTGTTTTCTCTTGAATGCTAGAGGTTGTTGGGTATATAATGATGAGAGGCAGAGATAAGGTAGACAGTCAGAACCTTTTCCACCAGGGTGCAAATCTCAAAGACTAGAGGGCATTACTTTAAGGTAAGAGGGTTAAAGTTTAAAAGAGTTATGAGGAACAATGCTTTTTTTATACAGAGGGTGGTGGGTGCCTGGAACAACCTGGAATTTAGACTTATCTATACTCCCAAGCCTTTCCTGACATCCTCTGAGTGAGGGCTACATGTATATATGTATGTAGTTTGTTTTGTTGTGCTATTCTTATAACAAATGTAAAGCACTTCGGCCAATGAGAGTTGTTTTTTAAATGTGCTATATAAATAAATGTGACTTGACTTGACTTGGAATTGTAGAGGCAGATATGATAGTGGCGTTTTAGAGGTTTTAGGACAGGCAAACGTATAGTGCTTTCCATGAGGGCTTTGAGGGAATGGAAAGCCCTCAATAACATGGGAAAAATCTGGACGTCTCGGATGTCTATGGGTCTCAAACTGAGATTGTTCCATGCAACTGTAGAGACCACATTATTGTACGGGTGTGAGGCATGGACTCTCACTCGAGCACTGTCCAAATCTCTCGATAGTACCTACACCCGAATGCTCGGAAACGTTCAAAATGTCAGTTGGAGGGACCACATTTCCAACGCCCAGCTCTATGGGGAGATTCCACCGCTGACCGAGAAGATCAGGTGGAGAAGGATGAGGCTCGCTGGTCACTGCCACCGCCACCCAGAAATGCCAGCAAACAAGGTTGTGCTGTGGGAACCCACCCATGGTAGACATGACCTGAGACGGCCACCGCTGAAGACGGGGATGGAAGACGCATGTGTAGAGCTTGCCAGCTGCAAGGAGGACAGAGATGTGTGGTGCGTCCGTCACCGTGCCCGTCGGAAACCAGCACCACTGCGTCGCTAATGTTTTCAACGATTTAATAAATAATAATAAAAATGTAATAGGCAGGGAATGGAAGGATATGGATTAAACACAGGTCGATAAGAGTTGGTTTTGGCATCATGTGCAGCACAGATACCATGGGCCAAAGGGCCTGTTCTTGTGCTATACTGTTCTATGCTCCATGTCTGTCTCCTGTTCATTCCTTCCACAGATGCTGCCTGACCCGATGAATTCCTCCAGCATTTTTGCCTTTGGCTCAAAATTCCAGCATCTGCAGTTCCTTGCGTCTCCTGCTCCCGACTCTGCCGCACAAGACAGTACAATGGCGCAGCGGTAGAGTTGCTGCCTCACAGCGCCAGAGACCCGGGTTCAATCCTGACTATGGGTGCTGTCTGTACGGAGTTTCTCCCTGCGACTGCGTGGGTTTTCTCTGGGTGCTCAAGTTTCCTCCCACCCTCCAAAGACGTGCAGATTTGCAGGTTAATTGTTTTCTGTAAATTGTAAATTGTCCCTAGTGTGTAGGATAGTGCTAGTGCACGGGGTGATCGCTGATCGGCATGGACGCGGTGGGCCGAAGGGCCTGTTTCCGCGCTGTATCTCTATAGTCTGAAGTAAAGTCTAAAGTAAAGTTACTGTGTCAGTGTTCCATGCAAAGATATTCAAGCAGAATGGATAGGAAAGGTTTAGAAGGATCCGGGCCGAATGTGGGCAAGCAGGGCTAGAGTGTAGATGGGACATCTTGGTCTGCATGGGCAAGTTGGGCTGAAGGGCCTGTTTCCATGCTGTATAATAATATAATGAAGCAAACTGCAGCTGTGCAGGGTCTGCAGAAGCGGGGTGGATGTTTAGGCCGAGAGGCAATGATGTTTATGGTTTATTCCCCCAAGTCCCATTAAAAAACTAATTTAAACATTATTTTGGCAGGGTGCAGGTAAAAACAGCAGTAAAATAAAAACCGCAGAAACTTCAAAAGGCCTGGAATAAATAAAGCAAGGCCCATCCAGACACACACACACACACACGGGATGTGTATGAGGCAATTCACGTTTATAAATCACCTTTCCATCACCACACTCACTGCTTATCCACCTGTCGTGCTGTAGAAGCAGGCAATAATACACTATGTTGTGCTATCCTTATTGTAACTCCCATGTGAAGCGGTGTTTTCAATAACTAGTGGTCTGGAGGCAAATGGATCCATGTGCAGGCAGATGAGATCAGTTTAGCTTGTCATCGAGGTCCAGTACAGACATTGTGGGCTGAAGGGCCTGTTCCTGTGCTGCACTGTTCAATGCTCTATGTGCAGAGGTACCTACTGTGGCATTGCTTGGAATCTTCTGTAGCTTAATCGCCTGGTTGACTGCCTTTATCCAGCTGTCCATCTCCGCGGGACTGTCGGCCTGTTTAAACAAAGCACAAGACGACCATCATATTAGTTTCAACTGAAGGTAGACACAAAATGCTGGAGTCACTCAGCGGGACAGGCAGCATCTCTGGAGAGAAGGAATGGGTGACGTTTCGGGTCGAGACATATTAGATTCTATGCGTCCTGTACTTAATCAGAGATTGTACTTATGTATGGAAATATTCTCACTGATCTGTATGCAAAAAAAGAAATTTCAATGTACCGATAGGATACGTTTAAGGGGCTGTCCCACTTGGGCGACCTAATCTGCGAGTTCTGGCGAGTTTGCCCTCGACTCATACTCACAGCATGGTCGACCCGAGGTCGTAGGAGGTCTTCCTAACTCTCATTCATGCTTGAGAGTGGTCTCCGCATGTTGAAAAATGCCCGCAGGTAAAAAAAGGTCGCTATGGAAAAAACGGATACTTTTTTTACTCTTAGGTTTAGTCGTAGTAGGTCGGCATGTAGTCGTAGGTAATCAAGGGTAATCGAAGGTAGTCGTAGATAGTCTTCATCATAGTCGAAGGGAGGTCAAAGGAGATCGAAGGAGATCGTCTTCACTCTCCACTATTCGGTGTCCAATTTTCTTGAAGTTAGTCGTAGCTAGTCGTAGCTAGTTGAAGCTGGTCTTCAACATAGTCGAAGGAGGTCTTCAACATGACATTTTTTCAAACTCTTCGAAAGTTGCCAATTAGGTCGCCAAGTGGGACAGCCCCTTTAGGGGTAATGTGTAGGAAGGAACATAGAAACATAGAAAATAGGTGCAGGAGTAGGCCATTCGGCACTTCGAGCCTGCACCGCCATTCAATATGATCATGGCTGATCATCTAACTCAGTATCCTGTACCTGACTTCTCTCCATACCCCCTGATCCCTTTAGCCACAAGGGCCACATCTAACTCCCTCTTAAATATAGCCGATCAACTGGCCTCAACTACTTTCTGTCGGGGAAAAACCCACAGATTCACCACCTTCATTGTGAAAAAAAAATGTCTCATCTCGGTCCTAAAATACTTCCCTCTTATCCTTAAACTGTGACCCCTTGTTCTGGACTTCCCCAACATCAACAAACTTCTTGCATCTAGCCTGTCCAACCCCTTAAGATTTTTGTACATTTCTATAAGATCCCCCCTCAATCTTCTAAATTCCAGCGTGTACAAGCCGGGTCTATCCAGTCTTTCTTCATATGAAAGTCCTGCCATCCCAGGAATCAGTCTGGTGAACCTTCTCTGTACTCCCTCTATGGCAAGAATGTATTTCCTCAGATTAGGAGACCAAAACAGTACGCAGTCCTCCAGGTGTGGTCTCACCAAGGCCCTGTACAACTGCAGTAGAACCTCCCTGCTCCTATACTCAAATCCTTTTGCTAAGAATGCTAACATACTATTCACTTTCTTCACTGCCTGCTGCACCTGCATGCCTACTTTCAATGTCTGGTGTACCATGACACCTAGGTCTCGTTGCATCTCCCCTTTTCCTAATCGGCCGCCATTCAGATAATAATCTACTTTCCTGTTCTTGCCACCAAAGTGGATAACCTCATATTTATCCACATTTAAGCTGCATTTGCCATGCATTTGCCCACTCACCCAACCTATCCAAGTCACCTTGCAGCCTCCTAGCATCCTCCTCACAGCTAACACTGCCCCCCAGCTTTGAGTCATCCGCAAACTTGGAGATGTTGCATTCAATTACCTCGTCCAAATCATTAATATAAATTGTAAATAGCTGGGGTCCCAGCACTGAGCCTTGCGGTACCCCACTAGTCACTGCGTGCCATTCTGAAAAGGACCCGTTTACTCCTACTCTTTGCTTCCTGTCTGCCAGCCAGTTCTCTATCCACATCAATACTGAACCCCCAATACCGTGTGCTTTAAGTTTGCATACTAATCTCTTATGTGGGACCTTGTCGAAAGCCTTCTGAAAGTCCAGATATAACACATCCACTGGTTCTCCCTTATCCACTCTAGTAGTTATATCCTCAAAAAATTCTATAAGATTCGTCAGACATGATTTACCTTTCATAAATCCATGCTGACTTTGTCCAATGATTTCACCACTTTCCAAATGTGCTGCTACCCCATCTTTAATAACTGACTCTAGCATTTTCCCCACTCCCGATGCTAGACTAACTGGTCTGTAATTCCCCGTTTTCTCTCTCCCTCCCTTTTTAGAAAGTGGGGTTACATTAGCTACCCTCCAATCCTCAGGAACTACTCCAGAATCTAAAGAGTTTTGAAAAATTATCACTAATGCATTCACTATTTCTGGGGCTACTTCCTTAAGCACTCCAGGATGCAGCCTATCTGGCCCTGGGGATTTATCGGCCTTTAATCCATTCAATTTACCTAACACTACTTCCCTGGATTTCTCTCAGTTCCTCCATCTAATTTCCCTTTCCTAATTAAGCCCTTTGTCCTCCTCTGCTGGACTCTGAATTTCTCCCAGTCCTCTGGTAGGCTGCTTTTTCTTGCTAATTTGCATGCTTCATCTTTTGTTTTGATACTATCCCTGATTTCCCTTGTTTTCCACGGATGCACTACCTTCCCTGATTTATTATTTTGCCAAACTGGGATGAACAATTGTTGTAGTTCATACATGCAGTCTTTAAATGCCTTCCATTGCATATCCACCGTCAACCCTTTAAGAATCAATTGCCAGTCTATCTTGGCCAATTCATGTCTCATACCCTCAAAGTTACCTTTCGTTAAGTTCAGAACCCTTCTTTCTGAATTAACTATGTCACTCTCCATCCTAATGAAGAACTCATCCATATTATGGTCACTCTTGCCCATGGGGCCACGCACAACAAGACTGCTAGCTAACTCATTACTCAATACCCAGTCTAGAATAGCCTGCTCTCTACATGTTGGTTTGGAAAACTATCTGGTTCCTCTACATGTTGGTTTGGAAAACTATCCCGCATACATTCCAAGAAATCCTCTTCCTCAGCACCCCTGCCAATTTGATTCACCCTATCTATATGTAGATTGAAGTCACCCATTATAACAGTTTTACCTTTGTTGCACGCATTTCTAATTTCCTGTTTGATGCCATCCCCAACTCCACTACTACTGTTAGATGGCCTGTACACAACTCGCACTAGCGTTTTCTACCCCTTAGTGTTTTGCAGCTCTACCCATATCGATTCCACATCCTCCGGGCTAATGTCCTTCCTTTCTATTGCGTTAATCTCCTCTCTGACCAGCATCGCTACCCCACCTTTCTGTCTATCCCTCCTGAATATTGAATATCCCTGGATGTTCAGCTCCCAGCCTTGGTCACCCTGGAGCCATGTCTCCGTGATCCCAACTATATCATATTCATTAATAACTAACTGCACATTCAACTCATCCACCTTATTACGAATGCTCCTTGCATTGAGACAAAGCCTTCAGGCTTGTTTTTACAACACTCTTACCCCTTATACAATTATGTTGAAAAGTTGCCCTTTTTGATTTTTGCCCTGGATTTGTCTGCCTGCCACTTTTACTTTTCACCTTGCTTCCTATTGCTTCTACCCTCATTTTACACCCCTCTGTCTCTCTGCTCATGCTCCCATCCCCCTGCCACATTAGTTTAAATCCTCCTCGACAGAGCTGCAGATGCAGGTTTAAACCGAAGGTAGATAGACACAAAAAGGTGGAGTAACTCAGCAGGTTGGACAGCGTCTCTGGAGAAAAGGAATAGGTGGCTTTTCAAGTCGAGACCCTTCTTCAGACGGAGTGGAGAGGGGAACAAGAGATATACACAGTGATATAGAGAGATTTAGAATGAAAGATATGCAAAATTGTAACGATGATAAAGGAAACAGTCCATTGTTAGCTGTGGGCTAGGTGAAAACCAGTTACAGACAGTGAAGCTCAACAGGATGACTTTGATGCTATCACAAGGCTTGGGTGGGGAGGGATGGAGCGAGAGAGGATGCAAGGATTACTCGAAGTTAGAGAAATCAACATTCATACCGAAGATGGACACACCGCTGGGTTGTAAGCTGCTCGTTTAATTTAAAGATACAGAGCAGAAACAGGCCCTTTGGCCCACCAATTCTGCGCTGACCATCCTACACGCATTTGGGACAATTTATAATTTTGCCGAGCCAACCTGTACAATTTTTAAGCGTGGGAAGAAACTGGAGCACCCGGAGAAAACCCACGCAGATCTCGGGAGAAAGAACAAACTCCGTACAGACAGCATCCAAAGTCAGGATCCTTTCACCCTCCAAGGCTTGCTTGGAAAATCGAGGCTCTCACAGCGGTAGAGTTGCTGCCTCACGGTGCCAGAGAACCGTGTTCGCTCCTGACTACGGGTGCTGTCTGTACGGAGTTCGTTCGTCCTCTCTGTGACTTGTGTGGGTTTCCTCTGGGTGTTCTGGTTTCCTCCCACATTCCAAGTACATACAGGTTTGTAGGTTAATTGGCTTCTGGAATTTGTGTGTAAAATGTGAAAGTGGGATAACGAAGACCCAGTATACGGGCGAGCGATGGCCGGCGTGGACACGGTGGGCCGATGGGCCTGTTACCATGCTGTATCTCTAAACTAAACTAAACTAAACAATCCTGCTGCTAAATTGCTGCTAAATGTGTCTTAATCCTTTAGCAGAGTCGAGTTTGAATGGTGCCATTATGCGATAGATTGGCCAAACTCCCAAAGATGGTTTGTTTTGGTTTTTTTGCACTATATTGAGTTTTTTATTTATAGAACTAATTTTATTTACAGCACGGCGGAGTAGCAGTAGAGTTGCTGCCTTACAGTGCTTGCAGCGCCAGAGACCTGGGATCGATCCTGACTACGGGTACTGTCTGTACTGAACAAGACATCTTTGAAGCTGGTACGACTTGGGTGGGGGAGGGACGGAGTCAGAGGGGATGGAAGGGTTACTTCTGTAACTTCAAGTAACCCCATTCTCTCGACTCGAAATGTCACCTATTCCTTTCCTCCAGAGATGTTGTCTGACCCGCTGAGTTACTCCATCTTTCTGTGTACATCTCTGGAAAGATTCAGCATGGCTTTGCAGAATCCATTGCCCCCTGCTGTTGTACAGCAGTGCCGCCTGCTGGTGGCACGGTGATATTACAGACCATGTTCTGCAGGACTGCCTGTTGGCCACTGTGTGGCGCTGCCCTAAGCTGCCCACTTTCAGGTGAGGCAGAGGTTCACTTGCACCTCCTCCAACCTCATCTACTGTATCTGCTGTTCAAGATGTGGACTCTTATACATGGGCGAGACCAAACGCAGACTGGGCGATCGCTTTGCAGAACACCTTCGCTCAGCCCGCCTGAACCAACCTGATCTCCAGGTTGCTAAACACTTTAATTCTCCTTCCCATTCCTACACAGACCTTTCTGTCCGAGGTCACCTCCATTGTCAGAGTGAGGCTGAACACAAATTGGAGGAACAGCATCTCATATTTCGCTTGGGACGCTTACAGCCCAGTGGTATGAATATTGATTTCTCTCACTTCAGGTAGCCCCGGCATTCCCTCTCTCTCTATCCCTCCTCCACCCAAGTCACACCAGCTTCTCATTTTCACCTTACATACAGTTTTCTTTATCATCGTTAGTTTTTTGCATATCTTTCCTTCATTGTTCTTTATCTCTCCACATCACCGTCTATATCTCTCGTTTCCCTTATCCCTGTCCAGGCTGAAGAAGGGTCTCGACCCGAAATGTCATCCATTCCTTCTCTCCGGAGATGCTGCCTGTCCCGCTGAGTTACTCCAGCTTTTTGCGTCTATCTTCACTTAATGATTAGTTATCCCTTCCTCACACAGCACGGAAACGGGCCCTTCAGCCCATCGAGTCCGTGCCGACCAGACATCACTCCGTACAATAACACTATCATACACACTAAGGACAGTTTACAATTTTATCAAAGCTAGTTAACATACAAACCTCTACATCTTTGGAGTGTGGGAGGAAACCCGAGCACCCGGAGAAAACCCAGGTGGTCACAGAGAGAACGTACAAACGCCACAGACAGCAACCGTAGTCAGGATCGAACTCAGGTCCAGGAACACCTGCTAGTGTTTGGCCCAAACCCCTCGAAACCTTTCCCATTGACGTACCTGTCTAAATGCTGTTCTAGTACCTGCCTCAACTACCTCCTCTGGCAGCTCGTTTCATATACCTATGACAGTTTAAATGTTGCCCCTCAGATCCCTATTCAATTTTGCCCTCTCACCTTAAACCTATGTCCTCTGGTTCTTGATGCCCCTATCCTAAGACTCTGTTCATTCATGCAGTCTATTCCCCTCATGATCTTATACACCTCTATATGATCCCTCCTCATCCTCCTGCACTCCACGGAATAAAGTCCCAGCCCGCCCGACCTCCCCCTACAGCCCAGACCCCCACGTCCCTTCAACATTGCTAATGGAATGTTGGCCTTCATAACAAGAGGATTTCAGTATAGGAGTAAAGAGGTTCTTCTGCAGTTATATAGGGCTCTGGTGAGACCACATCTGGAGTATTGTGTACAGTTTTGGACTCCTAATTTGAGGAAGGACAACCTTGTGATTGAGGCAGTGCAGCGTAGGTTCACGAGATTGATCCCTGGGATGGCGGGACTGTCATAGGAGGAAAGATTGAAAAGACTAGGCTTGTATTCACTGGAGTTTAGAAGGATGAGGGGAAAATCTTATAGAAACATATAAAATTATAAAAGGACTGGACAAGCTAGATGCAGGAAAAATGTTCCCAATGTTGGGCGAGTCCAGAACCAGGGGCCACAGTCTTAGAATAAAGGGGAGGTCATTTAAGACTGAGGTGAGAAAAACGTTTTCATCCAGAGAGTTGTGAATTTATAGGAATTCCCTGCAACAGAGGGCAGTGGAGGCCAAGTCACTGGATGGATTTAAGAGAGAGTTAGATAGAGCTCTAGGGGCTAGTGGAGTCAAGGGATATGGGGAGAAGGCAGGCACAGGTTATTGATAGGGGACAATCAGCCATGGTCACAATGAAGGGCCAAATGGCCTCCTCCTGCACCTATTTTCTCTGTTTCTATGTTTCCATGTAACATTCCGGTAAATCTTCTCTGCACTCTTGGGTGCAAACAGAGTGAAATGTTTAACAATTTTTGACCGAATTACCTGAATGTAGAATGTTCTAGTCGCTGTCACCAATTCAAATAAATTATCCCTCATCAGGGCTTGGCTGCAGGCAAAAGAAACGACAAAATGAGTAATGGGTGCAGGACGAGAAACTGTGGGAAAGTCATAGAGTCACACAGCATGGAAACAGGCCCTTCGGCCCAACTTGTCCATCCTGACCAACATGTCACATCTACATTAGTCCCACCTGCCTGCGTTTGGCCCATATCCCTCTAAACATGACCTATCCATGCATCTGTCTAAATGTTTCTTAAACATGGCGAGAGCCCCTCCTCTAGAACTACCTCCTCCGGCAGCTCGTTCCATACACCCACCGCCCTTTGTGCAAAGAAGTTACCCCTATTAAATCTTTCCCCACCCACCTTAAGCCTTTGTCTTCTGTTCTCAATTCCCCTACTGCGGGCAAAGACTGTATCTATGCCTCTCATGATCTTGTACACCTCTATAAGATCACCCTCATCCTCCTGCGCTCTGGAAAGGATTACAAGGTTCTTCTTACCTGCAGCTACAGTCCTGAGCTCTCTGAATGTCCTTTAGTGGGATTGCTCGTAAAGGTTCTTTTTCCTAAACAAAACCACAAACAGTTTTAAATTATTTAACTAAAAACCATCAGGAGGTTTAGTTTAATTTAGTTTCATGTTCATACCTCCTAGGAGCATAATTAGGCCATTCGGCCCATCACATCAACTCAGCCATTCAATCACGGCTGATCTATTTTTTCATCTTAGGGTTTAGAGATACCGCGCGGAAACAGGCCCTTCGGCCCACTGAGCCCGCGCCGACCAGCAATCCCCGCACATTAACACTATCCTACACACACAAGGGACAATTTTAACATTGATACCAAACCAATTTACCTGCAAACCTGTACATCTTTGGAGTGTGGGAGGAAACCGAAGATCTCGGAGAAAATCCACGCAGGTCACGGGGAGAATGTACAAACTCCATGCAGACAGAATCAAACCTGGGTTGCTGGCGCTCTAAGCGCTGTAAGGCAGCAACTCTACCGCTGCCCCACCATGCGGTTCTATATCGCACATAAAGATTACAGGGGAGGGTGGGCAACCCTGTCTGACTCCAGACTTGATGGGGATTCTATCCGTTTCTCACTCATTGATGTAGAATGGAAGCCAGCAAGTTGTGCGGCATGGTGGCGCAGCATTAGAGTCACTGCCTTACAGCGCTTGCAGCGCCGTAGACCCGGGTTCGATCCCGACTACGGGTGCTGTCTGTACGGAGTTTGTACGTTCTCCCCATGACCGTGTGGGTTTTCTCCGAGATCTTCAGGTCAGCCCACACTCTGAAAACGTGCAGGTTTGTAGGTTAATTAGCTTGGTATAAGTGTAAATTGTCCCTAGTGTGTAGGATAGCGTCAATGTGCGGGGATCGCTGGTGGGTGCGGACTCGGTGGGCTGAAGTGCCTATTTCTGCGCAAAATTGGGGTCAAGGAAAGAGCGTTCACGTCGCCGCCCTGTTTCCACCAATCTTTCCACCACCACGCACAAGAAGCACAAGAAGCACAAGCAGCGCAAGACGCCATTGTAAGCAGATGCCGAGAAGTGCGTTCAGCTCTGGCTGAACAATTTCTAATCTTGTGATGTGGACTCGATAAGAAGATCTCTCTAAACTAAACCAAGTTAGAATGTAGAATAGGAGAGCACAACTGTTAGATAACACGTGGCCATGAACACTCTTCCACAGTCCCACCTCTGGATACATATCCACTAAATAGAGACACAAAATGCTGGAGTAACTCAACGGGACAGGCAGCATCTCTGGAGAGAGAGAATGGGTGACGTTGTGGGGCCGAGCCCCTTCTTCAGACTGAGAGTCAGGGGAGAGGGAGACTAGGGATTCGTGAAAGGGTAAGGTTTGAAAACGATAGATCAAAGCAGACGGTGTTCAAGGTTCAGAATGGTTCATTGTTGGCTGAGGGGAAGGTGAGAACGAGGCAAACAAACAGTAAAATGAATCAGGAGGCCAGTGAAACTAGTCGGAGAACGAGGGTGGGGAAGAGACGGAGAGAGAGGGAAAGTAAGGATTACATGGAGTTAGAGAAATCAATATTTATACCGCTGGGTTGCAGCAGAATATCCACTAACTCCTCTTTTACACTAACCCAAGGGGCAATTTCCCGCACTGCCATCAGAGTTAATCCCAAACACTCTGTGAAGGGCCGCGGACGGCAACAGGATCATCAGGAAGGCCGGCTCCATGCTCGGGGCGGAGTTGAATTCGCGGGAGTTTGTTTCACGGGAGGTTGGTCTTGGAGGGAAGGATGCTCCTCAAACTGCGGAGCATCCTGGACAATACAGCTCACCCCCTCCATGACGCACTGGTCAACCTGAGGAGCACCTTCAGCTACAGACTGGTTCCACCATGCAGCACGGAACGCCACAGGAGATCCTTCTTCCCTGTGGCTATCAAACTGGACAACTCCTCCCCCTTCTGTTGTGGGGTAGACTGAGATTGACTCCCCTTCCCTCTCCCCACCCCCCCTCCCACCCCCCCACCCCCCCCCCCCTAATCTTTGCGCATCCCCAATCCTTTCCACTCGTCGCTTTAATTTCATGTTTCATGTGTTTTTATGACTGTTGCCGGGTCAATTTTCCTCCTGGGATAAATAAAGTTCTGTCTTATCATATCGTATCGTAGAACTCACCGTTTCACATTTGAAGTAACTGAACGAATCTCGTCGAGTATGAAGTATCTCCTCTTCCAGCTTTTTCTCTACAACATGAACAACCCACAGACAAGTCAGATGTCAGTAGTGTGAAGCTACAAGGCGCACTCTTATACAGGAAGGAACATTGAATTGACCCCATCTGGAGACCTCCCGACTGTAGGAATGGAGATGGAGGCTGAGAAATAGGTTATGGACCAGGTGGGCACAGGGGTGGGGAGGGTGGGTAAGAAAGGGGGGTGTGGGAGTGGAGAAAGGAGAGGGGGTCAGGTCAGGACCCTTCTCCAGATTGATTTTGGTGGGGGGGGGGATGGGAGAAAGCTGGAAGAGAAGAGGGGCAGGATAAGCCTAGTAAGTGATAGTTGGGTACAGACTACGGGGGGGAGGGGATGGGGGTGGGGGGGGAGGGGTTTGGGGGAGAGGGGAGGAGGAGGGGAGGGGGGAGGGGGGAGGGGGGGAGGTGGTTGATAGGCAGATGGATCTACAAAGTCCAGAGTTCAAAAAATAGGATGGAAAAAATAAGGGTTGAGGTGCTGTGAATAGTGAAGCCAGAGGAAGGAATCTGTGAAATTCAATGCGGTGGTGGGAAGGTTGCGGGGGGAAGGCAGAGAATGGAGTTGAGAGGAAAAGATAGATCAGCCATGATTGAATGGCGCAGTAGACTGGATGGGCCGAATGGCCTAATTCTGCTGCTATTTGTTGTGAATATGTTGTCAGACACCAGTGCAGCCCCATTTGAAGGCACCACAGTACACGGGAGGGGGTGGGGGTAGATTAGCTGGCTGTGGGACCAGCGATGCCCTCAGTGCCACTCACCACGATGCCCTGCTTCACGCAGTAGCCGCTCTTGTACACTTGTGGCCCCCACGCCGGCTTGTTCCCCGACACGGGAATGCCGCTAACGGAACGTTTCAGGACGCTGTGCGCGGGCGGCTCGGTGCCCTCCTGACCTTCTCCTCCGTTCACCTTGGGGGCAAAGCAGAACAACACTGAGCAAGACGGCGCCACCTGCCCACGGTGGGGGTGGGGGTGGGGGTGGGGGGAGTGAAGAGGGGGGGGGGTGCGAGGGAAGGATAGGGATAGGGGTGTGCAGGAAGGAATTGCAGATGCTGGTTTAAACCGAAGATAGATGCAAAATGCTGGAGTCACTCAGCGGGACAGGCAGCACCTCTGGAGAGCAGGAATGGGTGACGTTTCAGGGATTAGGCAAACGAGAGAGATAGACGGTGATGTAGAGAGATAAAGAACAATGAATGAAAGATATGCATGTATGGCTTTTCGGTTCGAGACCCTTCTTCAGTCTCAAGATCTCAGAACTCAGTCTGAAGAAGGGTCTCAACCCGAAGCGTCACCCATTCCTTCTCTCCAGGGATGCTGCCTGTCCCGCTGAGTTAGTCTGCCATTTTATGTCTATAGTGATAGGGGTAGCGAGTGGGCTACACCAATGATAATCAGCTGGTACACTCTTTGTGTAGCTTTCAGTACGTCCCAAAAGCTGCTGGATGTAGGAGACCCTGTTGCATATTTAAATTGTTTCATCAAGGGCAGCACAGCGGTAGAGTTGCTGCCTTACTGCGCTTCCAGCGCCAGACCCAGGTTCGATCCCTTAAAGGGCCAGCCCCACTTGCCGATTTTTTTGGCGACTGCCGGCGTCATATCAATGTCGCCAAAAGATTTTGAACATTTCAAAAATCCAGCGGCGTGTTGCGACACTGGCCGTCATTCGTCGTCACGCCACAAAATTTTCCGTGACCTGACACATCAGTCAATGTTGCCGGCAGTCGCCGAAAAGAAATCGCCAAGTGGGACAGTAAACTGCACTGCACATCCCAGCTGTGAGTGAGTGCAGTCCCAGGGAGCAGTCTCTTCCCCTTATGGTCGGGGAGATGAGGAGGAGGAGGAGGTTGGAGAGAGGAACGATGGGGGGTGGGGGGATAGGCGATGGAGAGACGACGCGTTGACACCAGCTGTGATGACTGTTCCCCTCCGGTGTATTGTGGTTGGAACCAAACCACAGGACACCAGGGGAAAGCATTCTGTTTCTACAAAGTGGGCCGTGATCCGTACTGAGGTGCCCGAAAGGGGAAGTGAAAACAACAGCTTTTCACCGATCACAACAGCTTTTCACCGATCACAGCGTTTAGAGTTGCTGCCTCACGGCGCCAGAGACCCGGTGTTCGATCCTGACCTCGGCTGCTATCTGTGCAGAGTTTGCACGTTCTCCCCGTGACCGCATGGGTTTGCTCCGGTTTCCTCCCACATTGTAGGGGATCGATGGTCGGCGCGGGCCCAGTGGGCCGAAGGGCCCGTTTCCATGCTGTATCTCGAGCGCGGCACGGTGGGGCAGCGGTAGAGTAGCTGCCTTGCAGCACCGGAGACCCGGGTTCGATCCTGATTACGGGTGCTGTCTGTACGGAGTTTTACGTTCTCCCCGTGACCTGCGTGGGTTTTCTCCGGGTGCTCGGTTTCCTCCCGCACTCCAAAGACGTGTGGGTTTGTAGGCTAATTGGCTTGGTAAAATTGTAAATAGTCTCTAGCATGTAGGATAGTGTTAGTGCGCGGGGATCGCTGGTCGGCACGGACTCGGTGGGACAAAAATGGCCTGTTTCCGCACCGTATCTCTAAACTAAACAAAATAACCTTCAAGATGGAGATATAAAATGCCAAAATAAATCAGCAGGTCAGGCAACATCTGGAGAAAAAGGATAAGTGACGTTTCTGTTCAGTACTCCAAAACGTCACCCATCCATGTTCTCCAGAGATGCTGCCTGACCCACTGAGTTACTCCAGCACTTTATGTCTATCGTTGGCATAAACCAGCATCTGCAGTTCTTTGTGGGAAGCAACTGCAGATGCTGGTTTAAACCGAAGATAGACACATAAAGCTGGAGTAACTCAGCGGGACAGGCAGCATCTCTGGAGAGAAGAAATGGGTGACGTTTCGGGTTGAGACCTGAAGAAGGGTCTCGGCCTGAACCGTCACCTATTCCTTCTCTCCTGAGTTGCTCCCTGTCCCGCTGAGTTACTCCAGCTTTATGTGTCTATCTGCCGTTCTTTGTTTCTGCAACTTGAAGATAGTGTTGGTAACACACGTCACTCAACCATTGAAGTGCCCATCGTGATATGCCCTAGATATGCCCCTGCCACGTACCCGCTGGGCACCCCATGACTTGGCAGTGGGCAGATGTGCTGGTGTGGTACTAAAGTGCCCTGGCTGTCACTGCTCAGTGCTCAACCTTCATTTCAAAGTGCCTTTGCTGCCCTTGGTTAGGTGAGGGGGTGCGCTGTAGTCAGCGTGGGGGAGCGCATTGGGAGTGGGAGTTCCAAGCTTCAGCTGGAAAGGCCAGAGATATGCCTGTAATTCAGGATGGTGTGGAGCGGGTTCGATCCTGACCTCAGCTGATGTCTGTGCAGAGTTTGCACGTTCTCCCTATCACCGCGTGGGTTTGCTCCGGTTTCCAGAGACGTGCGGGTTTGTAGGTTAATTGCCCCTTTGTAAGTTGCCCCCTGCGTGTAGGGGGGGGATGCAAAAGTGGCATAACATGTGTGATCGATGGTCGGCGCGGGCCCGGTGGGCCGAAGGGCCCATTTCCATGCTGTATCTCTAGGGTGGCATAGCGGTAGAGATGCCGCCTTACAGCGCTTGCAGTGCCGGAGACCCCGGTTCGATCCCAACAACGGGTACTGTCTGTAGGGAGTTTATACGTTCCCCCCATGACCTGCGCGGGTTTTCTCCGAGATCTTCGGCTTCCTCCCACACTCCATAGAGGTACAGGTCTGTAGGTTAATTGGCTTGGTGTATGTAAAAATTGTCCCTAATGAGTATTGGATAGTGTTAGTGTGCGGGGATCACTGGTCGGCGCGGACTCGATGGGCCGAAGGGCCTGTTTCCGCACTGTCTCTCTGAACTAAACTAAAACTCAACTAAATGTTCATTGAGACCAGCGCCACATAAGGACAGGACACTGAGCTCTTCCTGTGTTTGTGTAAAGAGGGTATTATGAAAGAGAAGTACGTTGGAACAAAGTGAAGAAAGATAGAGTTGACGCAATAAAAGTTCACCTTTTGAGCACAGTCGCCAGTGTTGAGAAAACGGTAGTGGTTTCACTCTGAGCTGATAGAATCAGGTTAAGCAAGTCACAGGCCAAATAAGGCGAAGATTATTCACACGGCTGGTAAGCCTCTGATAGATTAAACCCAGACTTTCCATTACATCTTGCAGACCCGCCCTGTGCTGAACCATTTACCTTCTGGTACTGTGCTAACGGAATTAGAAAGATCCGTGAACTGTTTCAACTGAAGATAAGACACAAAATGCTGGAGTAACTCAGGCAGCCTCTCCATTCCTTCTCTCCAGAGATGCCGCCTGTCCCGCTGAGTTACTCCAGCATTTTGTGTCTATCTTCAGTCTAAACCAACATCTCGACCCGAAACGTCACCTATCCCTTCGCTCCATAGATGCTGCCTCACCCGCTGAGTTCCTCCAGCATTTTTGTCTACCTTCGATTTTTCCGGCATCTGCAGTTCTTTCTTAAATGTTTCAACACCAAAGTTTGTTTGTGAAGGAAGGAACTGCAGATGCTGGTTTACACCGAAGGTTGACAAAATGCTGGAGCATCTCTGGAAGAGCAGCATCTCTGGATCTCTTAAGCGGTATTATCTTAAGTTTGTTTAAGAAAGAACTGCAGATGCTGGTAAATGGAAGGTGGACACAAAATGCTGGAGAAACTCAGCGGGTGAGGCAGCATCTGTGGAGAGAAGGGATTGACGACGTTTCGGGTCGCGTTTCGGAGTAGACTTGACCAATTGAGTAGAATGGTCCAATTCTGCTCCTATCACTTATGACCTTATTTTGTTTTGCTACAAAAACATTTTTTTTTAATGGAATTGCTCTGGTCTCCAGCTGCCGGTGTCGGGTTTTGAACTCCCGTCTCTGGGATCGGAAGTCCAGAGTTCCGTCTAGCAGCCCTGTAGCCTGGCCACGGCAACCCGCATTCCTGTTTGAATCAGGGCATTTCGAACAGACATTCGAACACCACATTTAGAATATTGTGTTTAGTTCTGGGCACCATGTTATAGGAAAGATATTGTCAAGCTTGAAAGGGTTCAGAAAGGATTTACGAGGATGTTGCCAGGACTAGAGGGTGTGAGCTATAGGGAGAGGTTAAGTAGGCTGGGTCTCTATTCCATGGAGTGCAGGAGGATGAAGGGATATCTTATAGAGATGTATAAAATCATGAGAGGAATAGATGCGCAGTCTTTTACCTAGAGTAGGGGAATCGAGGACCAGAGGACATAAGTTCAAGGTGATGGGGAAAAGATTAAATAGGAATCTGAGGGGTAACTTTTTTACACAAAGGTTGGTGGGTGTATGGAACAAGCTGCCAGAGGAGGTAGTTGACTATCCCATCGCTTAAGAAACAGTTGGACAGGTACATGGATAGGACAGGTTTGGAGGGTTATGGGCCAAGCGCAGGCAAGTGGGACTAGTGTAGCTGGGACATTGCTGGTCGGTGTGGGTGAGTTGGGCCAAAGGGCCTGTTTCCACACTGTATCACTCTATGACTCTATGACACGCTGGAGCCCAAACGGTTAACAGCCCATTTTTGAAAGCAAATGAGGAACGGCGTCAGTGAGGGTGACTGAATGCAAATGAAGTTTCTACATATGCGTTGTGGTTGACTGTGCTGATGAGATAACTAAACTGGAATCAGCCAGCGATGCCCAGCGTTCACAATGATTGGGCCACACATGTGTCTAACTGTACCATGAATCATAGATAATCAGTGCAGGAGTAGGCCGTTCGGCCCTTCGAGCCAGCACCTCCATTCAATATGATCATGGCTGATCATCCTAAATCAGTACCCCGTTCCTGCTTTCTCCCCATATCCCTTGATTCCGATAGCCCTAAGAGCTATGTGTCGGAAGGAACTGCAGATGCTGGTTTAAACCGACGATAGGCACAAAAAGCTGGAGTAACTCAGCGGGACAGGCAGCATCTCTGGAGAGAAGGAATGGCCAATGTTTCAGGTCGAGATGTCTGAAGATGGATCTCGACCCGAAATGTCACCCATTCCTTCTCTGCCCCAATGAGTTACTCCAGCATTTTGTGTCTATCTTCGCCCTAAGAGCTATATCGAACTAATTCTCTCTTGAAAACATCCTGTGAATTGGCCTCCACTGCCTTCAGCGGCAGAGAATTCCACAGATTCACAACTCTCTGGGTGAAAAAGTTTTACCCCATCTCAGTCCTAAATGGCCTACCCCTTATTCTTACACTGTGATCCCCTGGTTCTGGACTCCCCCAACATCCGGAACATTCGGCGTGGACTCGGTGGGTCAAAGATCCCATTTCCACACTGTATCGCTAAACTTAATTCACTGGAAATCGGAGTGAAGTGTAAAGCCAGAGGGAGAGATGTCGGTACAATACGAGATGATAGAACTTTATTGAACCCAGGTGGGAAGTTGGTCTGCCAATCCGTCATAAAACACAACAAGATACATGAAACATGAAATTAAAGTGACGAGTGGAAAGTCCAGGATTGGGGGTGTGCAAAGATTGGGGGGGCAGGGCGGGGATGGAAGGAAGAGGAATCAGTCTACCCCAAGACAGAAGGGGAGGAGTGGGGAAGTGGAAGGGGATTGAGGGGTGGGGAGAAAAGGGGCGAGGTATTGGGAGAAATGGGTGTGCAGTTGGTCGGGGCAAGAGAGGGGGAAGAAAAATAAAAGAATTGGTCAGGTTGGTGATGAGGCCAAAATCAGATTTAGATTCAGGATGACGGAAGAGTTATACAGAGTCAGATAGAGAATATGTGCTCTGGTTAATTTAGGTTAGAGATACAGCACGGAAACAGGCCCTTCGGCCCACCAAGTCCACGCCAACCGGCGATCCCCGCATATTAACACTATCTTATACACCCTAGGGACACTTTACACTTATACCAAGCCATTTAACCAACAAAGCTGCACGTGTCCTTGGAGTGTGGGGGGAAACGGAAGATCTCGGAGAAAAACCACGCGGTCACGGGGAGAGCGTCCAAACTCCGGACAGACAGCACAGGCAGCGCAGTGGTTCTTCAAACCCGCAGCGCCAGAAGTGCATGCCTGCCCTCCTTGCAACTTGCGATGCTAATCCTGCAGATTTTTCCTGCGGTGACAAGTGTGGAACAGGTATCCCGGCCCTCGCTCTGAAGTTGATGCAAACTTTACTCAACTACCGTTGGCACATTCACTGCAACTCTCCCAAATAATGCATCTAATCATGGACGAACCAGGGTCTTAAACAAACCTACTCCAGAGTAACTCTGGAGCAGAGGGCCCTGCCCAGCTCCTGGAGTCACAGGGTCATCCTGCATGGAAACAGGCCCTTCGGCCCAACTCCTCCATTCCAGCCATGATGTCCCATCTACACTGGCCCCATTTGCCTATGCATGACCCATATCCCTCTAAACATTGTCTATCCATGTACCCATCCAAGTGTCTTTGAGTGCCTTTGTCACGGGTGGACTCGGTGGGCTGAAGGGCCTGTTCCCACTGAAGGGACAACACAGGAGCAGACTGGACGGAGTGATGTTTTTAAACTGGTTTACCTCACGTGGCAATTATTCTCACTGCGGTATCGGGCAACATTGCCTCTACCACCGCGTGCAGACACAAGGGACTATTTTAACTTAGCATACAGTGCGGAAACAGGCCCTTCGGCCCATCGAGTCCGCGCCAGCCAACGATAACCCCGTACACTAGCACTATCCTACACACACTAGGGACAATGCACAATTTACCGAAGCCGACTAACCTATAAACCCGCACGTCTTTGGAGTGTGGGAGGAAACCAGAGCACCCGGTGGAATCCCACGTGTTCATGGGGAGAACGTGCAAACTCGGTACAGTCAGTACCCATAGTTGGGATCGAACCCGGGTCTCCGGCACTGTAAGGCAGCAACTCTACCGCAGCGCCACCTTGTGGTTCTCACCTGAGTGATGGGCGTCTGCACCACGACCCCACCGATGATTTCGGTCTTGTACGGGATCTGTTTGCGTCCTGTCTGAGCCTCCGCTGGAGTGCTGGTGATCTCGGCGCTGGGCTGCAGGTCACTTGATTTGCCCTTTGGCACCTAGCGACAAAAGAAGGGAAGTTCATCAGTTCTCTCCTCAGCTTTCGGAGGGGTTTCAGAGGACCTCAGAGCATCTCAGTCAAAGCCCACCCAGAGCTACTGATGTACAGTGCTGGGGCAGTGGAGACCGCAGTCACAAGGTCATAAGTGATAGGAGAAGAATCAGGCCACTCGGCCCATCGAGTCTACTCCCTTGCACGTCTCCAGTTGGTTCAGAATGCTGCTGCTCGCCTTTTAACTGGAACACGTAAGAGGGAGCACATAACGCCTATTCTGGCCTCCCTCCACTGTCTGCCTGTGTACTTTAGAGTTCATTTTAAGATTCTTTTATTTGCTTTTAAATCTTTAAATGGTCTCGCCCCGCCTTATCTCTCTGAGCTGCTTCATCCCTACGCTCCTGCTCGGTGCCTCAGGTCAGCTGATCAGCTGCTCCTGGAGGTACCGAGGTCTAAGCGGAAGCTCAGAGGGGATAGAGCCTTCTCTGTTGTTGCTCCGACATTATGGAACACTCTACCTTTGAACATTAGACAGGCCCCTTCAGTGTCCATTTTCAAAACTAGCCTTAAAACCCTTTTCTATTCCTTGGCTTTTGACCCTGCATGAGACTTTGCTCCTGTTTTAGTGTTTTTTTTAATTGTTTTTACTGTCTTTTAATGTTTTTGTTGTTTTGTGTTATGTTTGTGATTGGTCATGTCCAGCACTTTGTTGCAACGGTGGTTGTTTTTAAAGTACTGTATAAATAAAATTATTATTATTATTATTACGCCGCCATTCAATCATGGCTGATCGATCTCTCCTTCTCAACCCCATTCTCCTGCCTTCTCCCCGTAACCCGTACTAATCAAAAACCTATCTATCTCCACCAAGCCAATCAAACTACAAACCTGTACGTCTTTGGAGTGCGGGAGGAAACCGGAGCTCTCAGGGAAAACCCACACAGGTCACGGGGAGAACGTACAAACTCCGTACAGACAAGCACCCGTAGTCGGGATCGAACCCGGACTGTAAGTGCTGGAGGGCAGCGACTCTACCGCTGCGCCACCTTGCCACCCATTGTTGTATGAGTTGCTTTTTTGCATTAGTTAGCAATGCATTTAAACATTTAAAAACTCAAACAGTAAATGGTGGAAATACAAAATGTCACCTATCCAGGTGATGATACTGCCTGACCAGCTGAGTGACTGCAACTGCTGGCGGCCCACTTTTGCTGGAAATACTTAGCAGGTCAGGCAGCATATGTGGAGAAGCAACAGTCCAGCATTGCAAATCTTGATAGAGCTTCAATGCTTAAGGTTCACTGCTGTAGCTCTCTCTCTGGGTGGCTGATATCGAGATCCCTTGTTGATGGAAAGGGTAGACTAGTTGGATCCAGAGGAAGTTATGGTCGTATCCAGAGGATTGAGGGAGGATTTCTTTGACGCAGAGTGTATATGATCATGAGGGGATCTCACCTTCCCTCCCACAGGTGGATGTGGAGAGAACGCTGAAGATGGACACAGAAAGCTGGAGTAACTCAGCGGGACAGGCAGCAGCGTCTCTGGAGAGAAGTGCTTCTCCTCATGAGGGAGGAACTAGCGGCTACGGTTAAACATTAAGGGGTTGCTGCTAGTTCAAGGCGGAAATGAGTCAAACTTTCTGAGGCCCGTGAGCCGTTGAATATGTTTTAAGGTGGAGGTGGTTAGAGTCTTGGCGAGCAAGTGGGTGAAAGGTCAACATCACTAGACATGGTCACGGAGCTGTGGTAACGGGCAGGTCCCACTCAATGGGCGGCACGGTGGCACAGCAGTACAGTCGCTGCCTCACAGCGCTTACAGGTTCGATCCCGGGAGCTGTCTGTACGGAGTTCGCATGTTCTCCCCGTGACCTGCGTGGGTATTCCCCGAGACCTTCGGTTTCCTCCCACACTCCAAAGACGTCGAGGTTTGCAAGTTAATTGGCTTGGTATCAATGTAAAATTGTCCCTAGTGTGTGTAGGATAGTGTTAGCGTGCTGGGATCGCTGGTCGGCATGGACTCAGTGGGCTGAAGGGCCTGTTTCTGCACTGTATCTCTAAACTAAACAAATGGCGCTGCATCTTTGAGAGGCCGCGTGGTTGATTCCTGCTCCTAACTAGCCGGCCCATTCTGATCATCCCAATTAGCCAGTAGTCGTAGCTAGACTGAGGGACAACCACAGTTGACCTTGAGGCAGACACTTACAGTGGTGAAGGGGAGGTGGGGGGGGGGCAGCTAAGCGAAAAGTTGGTACAAATCAGTGTTAGTCTCGAAGGGCCGAGTGGTCTCCTGTGCCCTTTGTAATCTGTGGAATTCTCTGCCACAGAAGGCAGTGGAGGCCAATTCACTGGGTGTATTCAAGAGAGAGTTAGATTTAGCTCTTAGGGTTAACGGAATCAATGGATATGGGGAGAAAGCAGGAACAGGGTACTGATTCTGGATGATCAGCCGTGATCATATTGAATGGTGGTGCTGACTCGAAGGGCTGAATGGCCTACTCCTGCACCTATTTTCCATGTTTCTATGTAAGGGGAACAGCCTGCTGTAAGCTCCATAACCTGGCTTGGTTTAGGACGCAGATGAGCGACTCTAAAGATAGGGTGCAACAATGCAGCCCCACACTAGGGGGCGTTGACCCACCTCCTCTCTCTGCCGCCATGGAGAAGCCCATCGGGTATGGGGACTTCAAAGTCCTGGAGTCATGCAGAACTGAAACAGGCCCGTCGGCCCGATTCGTCCATGCCAACCAAGCTCGTCCCATCTTCCCCATGTTTGACCCACATCTCCCTTCCTATCCATTTACCCGTCTAAATGTCTTTTAAGTGCTGATTTGTACCTGCCTCATCGACCTCCTCTGGCAGCTCGTTCCACATAACCACCACCTTCTGTGTGAAAAAAGGTCCTATTAAATCTTTTCCCTCGCACCTTAGACCATCAGTATCTCCTCTGGTTCTTGACTCTGTGCATTCACCCAATCTGGATTGCACAGTGGTGCATCAGTAGAGATATTGCCTTATTGCGTTCGATCCTGACTATGGATGCTGTCTGTACGAAGGTTGTACGTTCTCCATGTGACCACGTGGGTTTCCTCTGGATGCTCCGGTTTCCTCCCACACTCCAAAGATGTACAGGTTAGTAGGTTGATAAAAATGCTGGAGAAACTCAGCGGGTGAGGCAGCATCTATGGAGCGAAGGAATAGACGAAGTTTCGGGTCGAGACCCTTCTTCAGACCCGAAACGTCACCTATTCCTTTGCTCCATCGATGTTGCCTCACCCGCTGAGTTTCTCCAGCATTGTCTACCTTCGATTTTTCCAACATCTGAAGTTCCTTCTTAAACAAACGACTCCGAATGCGGCTTCACCAATGTCTTGTGCAACAGTAACACAATGTCCCAACTTCCATGTGTAGGAAAGAACTGCAGATACTACTGTACACCAAAGATAGACACAGAAAGCTGCAGAAACTCAGCGGCTCAGGCAGCATCTCTGGAGAAAATGAGTAGGTGATGTTTTGGGTCGAGACCCTTCTTAAGTCTGAAGTCACCTATTCCTTTTCTCCAGTTGAGTTGCTCCAGCTTACTATGTCTATCTTAGGTCCAAACTACTGTATTAAATATCCTGTCTAAATGCCAGCATGGCTTAAATGGACGAGATGAAAGTAAAACGTACTGTAATCTTGCAGGACTTGTTCAAGGCTTCGACCCAGTCAAGGAGGTCCTTCTTGTCATTAGCCAGGAGGAAGTACCGACGCAAGCCTGCATTTATGACTGCAATTAAAATAGAAATGTTTTGGTTAGGCAAGTTGGTTTGAGAAAGCAAATAGTTGCCAGATTCAACCTCATAACACAGCTGGGAGTCATCAGTCTAATGATTCATATGAAGAGCGTTTGTCGGCACTGGGCCTGAACTCGCTGGATTCCAGAAGGTTGAGGGGGGGACCTCATTGAAACTTACCGAACAGTGAAAGCCTTGGATGGAGTGGATGTGGAGAGGATGTTTCCACTGGTGGGAGAGTCGAGGACAAGAGGTCATAGCCTCGGAATTAAAGGGCGTTCCTTTAGGAAAGAGATGAGGAGGAATTTCTTTAGTCAGAGGGTGGCCAAACTGTGTAATCCTTTGCCACAGAAGGCTGTGGAGGCCAATGGATATTTTTAAGGCAGAGATAGATAAGATTCTTGATTAGTACGGGTGTCAGTGGTTATGGGGAAAGGGCAGGAGAAAGGGGTCAGGTGGGAGAGATAGATCAGCCATGATTGAATGGCGGAGTAGACCTGCTGGGCCAAATGGCCTAATTCTGCTCCTATCACTTATGACCATATGACTGCGGTCTCCACTGCCCCAGCACTGTACATCAGAAGCACTGGGTGGGCTTTGACTGGTTTTACAGAGATGCTTTGAGCTCTGAGGTCCTCTGAAACGCCCAGCAAACTGAGGTGAGATGTTGTTGACACTGGTAGCCACAGAACATGGGACTCAGAACATAGAACAGTACAGCACAGACGTTAGACTTTAGAGATACATCCTGATGCTGCCTGACTTCCCGAGTATCTCCAGCATCTGCGGGCATTTGACTTTTATTTTATAATAAATACATTTTCAATACCTAGCTTTTTTATACTTTTGACTTTAGATAAACAACGTGGAAACAGGCCCTTTAACCCACCGAATCTACGCCGAACAGCGATCACAACATACATTAATACTATCCTACACACCAGGGGAAATTTGCAATTTACAGAAGCCAATGAACCTACAATTTGGAGTGTGGTGGGAAACCGGAGCACCCGGAGGAAACCCACATGGCCACAGGGAAAATGTGCAGACTCTGTGGAAACAGCACCCATAGTCAGGATCGAACCCAGGTCTCTGGCTCTGCGAGGCAGCAACTCTATGCTGTCCCACAGGATTAGGACTTCAACCCACAATGTCTGTGCCGGACATGATGTGGAGATAACTAATCGCATCTGCCGGAACTTACTCAATCACCTGCTCACCAAGTTCCCAGCTTGGGTTTCAAGGCAGACTCTGTCACAGCCTTGCTCCAAGGAGTTGAATTCCACAGGAGAGGTGGCCATGTTGACAAAGCAACATCTGACCAAAGTCAATGGTCACCAATGGTTGGAGTCACACCTTGCAATGGGATGATCTTTGTAGCTGATGGGATTCAAAGGTCGGGGCATGGTGGGAGAGCTGGGGAAGTCCGAACATGGTGTTGGAGCAGGGGAGGTGAGACCACGGTGGTGGAGCAGAAGGTCAGACCATGTTGGACAGGTGGGGAGGTCAGGGCATGGTGCTTGAGCAGGAGAGGTCAGGCTTGGCCATAGATCAGGGGAGTTAGGGTCATGGCCGTCGAGCAGGAGAGGTCAGGGCATGGCTTGAGGCTGCCCTGTTAGATTGTCACAAGGCACGGTGTCCGGGAGATGCCAGGGCACCAGACCCAGACAAGGAGACGTCAGGCAGGACGGACCCCACCTGACAGAGACCGTCAGATACACAAGCAGGTGGCGGAGAAGGTGCTGCAGCTTGAAAACTCGCCCAGAACCCAACCCTGACCTTTGAAGCTCAGCGTAACCACCGCAAGAGGATGTCACAAGTCAATGCAACACTCAGAACTTCCTTGTTCTTGGGCTGTCGAGGCCAGGAATGGATATTGACTCACAGTTGGTTTCTGTGCTGCATTTCCTCCCATCAGGCAAGAGGCACAGAAGTGTGGAAACGCACACCTCCAGATTCACGAACAGTTTCTTCCCAGCTGTTATCAGGCAACTGAATCATCCTACCACAACTAGAGAGCAGTCCTGAACTACTATCTATCTCATTAGTGATCCTCGGACTATCTTTGATCGGACTTTACTGGCTTTACCTTGCACTAAACGTTATTCCCTTATCGTGTCTCTATACACTAAAGATTACATAGCCACGATCACATTGAATGGCGGTGCTGGCTCGAAGGTCCGAATGGCCTACTCCTGCACCTATTGTCTATTGTCTCTAAATGGCTCATCTGTAATCACGTATTGTCTTTCCACTGACTAGTTCATATGCAACAAAAGATTTCGCCATTCCACACTACATTTAGAGTATAGTGTTCAGTTCTGGGCACCGTGTTATTGGAAAGATGTTGTCAAGCTAGAAAGCGTACAGAGACGATTTACGAGGATGTTGCCAGGACTAGAGGGTCTGAGCTATAGACTAAGTAGGCTGGGACTCTATTCCTTGGAGCGCAGGAGGATGAGGGGTGATCTTACAGAGGTGTATAAGATCATGAGAGGAATAGATCGGGTAGTCTCTTGCCCAGAGTAGGTGAATCGAGGACCAGAGGACATACGTTTAAGGTGAAGGGGTAAAGATTTAATAGGAATCTGAGGAGTAACTTTTTCACGTAAAGAACAAGCTGCCAGAGGAGGTAGTTGAGACTATCCCAACATTTAAGAAACAGTTAGTCAGGTACATGGATAGGATGGGTTTGGAGGGATATGGACCAAATGCTGGCAGGTGGGACTAGTGTAGCTGGGACATGTTGGCCGGTGTGGGCAAGTTGGGCCGAAGGTCCTGTTTCAACACTGTAGAAGTTTGTCACTGTACCTCAGTACAGGTCACAATAAATTAAACTGAATTGGAACTGAAACTGAACTGGAGATCACATAAAACAAACCGCCAGAGACAGTTTGGTCGGCCTTACCAACCTGCCCATGAATTAATTCACCCATTGCTTATTTTGTGACTGGTTCTTAACAACTAAGTTGTCTGCAGTAGCTATGTGCCACCATGCCGCCCTAATTGACCAACGAAGCCCAACAGAATCTCACATTCATAGAAACAAAGAAAATAGGTGTTGGAGTTGGCCATTCGGCCCTTCGAGCCAGCACCGTCGTTCTATGTGATCATGGCTAGTCGTCCAAAATCAGTACCCCGTTCTGGATTTTTCCCCATATCCCTTGATTCCTTTAGCCCTAAGAGCTAAATCTAACTCTCTCTTGAATACATCCAGTGAATTGGCCTCCACTGCCTTCTGTGGCGGAGAATTCCACAGATTCACAACTCTCTGGGTGAAAAAGGTTTTCCTCATCTCAGTCCTAAATGGCTTACCCCTTATTCTGAAACTGTGACCCCTGGTTCTGGACTCCCCCAACATGGGGAACATTTTTCCTGCATCTACCCTGTCCAATCCTCTAAGAATGTTATATGTTTCTATATCCTTCTAAATTCCTCTCATCCTTCAAAATTCCAGTGAATACAAGCCCAGTCGACCCATTCTTTCATCATATATCAGTCCCGCCATCTCGGGAATTAACCTGGTGAACCTACGCTGCACTCCCTCAATAGCAATAATGTCCTTCCTCAAATTAGGACACCAAAATTGCACACAATACTCCAGGCGTGCCTCTTATTTTTCTAAACTAATTGTGTGGGTCCAATCAAACCATTCTTTTCTCAGAAGACAAAGGCACGGTGGCGCAGCGGTAAAGTTCTCGAAAAGGCCTGTTTCCATGCTGTATGATTCTATAACTCCGTGAGATGTAGAGAGATACAGCATGGAAAGTGCCAAGTCTGTGCCAAGCAACGATTCCCCCCGTACGCTAGCCCCACCCTGGGGACAATTTACAGAAGCCAATTTGCCGACAAACCTGCACGTCTTTGGGGTGTGGGAGGAGGCCGGAGCAAACCCACGCGGTCACAGGGAGGACGTGCAAACTGCGCATAGACAGGATTGAACCCGGGTGGCTGGAGTTCTACTAGCTAGGCCTTTACGCCACCCTCATTGCTCTTGGATTCACCATCTAGTCCAGTCTTCACAGAGTGGAGACGAAAGACTCGACTGAGGACGTGGAATTACATTGGGGAAAGTTGCCAGGCTTCCTGAGTCAACCAACTGGTTTACTAACAATCCAGTGGTTATGTAGGCAATGTCACTGACACTAGATTTTTATTCCAGGTTTATTTATTCACTTGAACTTAAATTCACCAGTATCCCTGATGTAATCAAACTCCTGTTTCTTGATCATTTCGCCAGACCTCTGGATACAAGTCCAATTATTCCAATTAAGGAGCAAGGATTTTTTTCTATTTTATCTTTCGCCAATTTGACTGGCTTCCATCCGCAAGATGCAAACTTTTGGATGTTGATTTTTCCAGGTTCTCCAACGTGTGTTCCAGTCCCGGGTGATGTCGGGGAAAATATACGTCGGCCACTCGATAACAGGAAAGACGGTACTCCGTGAAATACTGTGGAAACTGGGAATCTCATCTGCTCAGCAGACTCCGCAAAGTGGGATAAGTGAGAGGGGAAAACCTTCGCACTAAACCACTGGCATATCAACCACTTCACATCATGCAGCATGCTTGAGGTACCCTTTCCCAGCACAGTGGTGCAGCGGGTAGAGCTGCTGCCTTGCAGCACCAGAGACCCAGGTTTGATCCTGACCACGTGTGCTCTCTGTATGGAGTTTGCACGTTCTCCCCTTGACCGTGTGGTCTTCCAGTTGCTCCCATAATCTGGATTGGAGCCCATAAAGGTCCATTGATGGCTGGGTAGGATGTGATAACAAGAAGGATACAAGGCCCCCCCCCCAAAACCACTAGCACCACCTCTACCTTTAGTCTGAAGAAGGGTTCCGACCCAAAACATCACCAGTGATTGGAGCGGAATTTGGCCATTCGGCCCATCAAGTCTACTCCACCATTCAATCATGGCCGATCTATCTTTCCCTCTCAAACTCGTTCCCTTCTCCCCATAACTCCTGACACCCATACTAATCGAGAATCTATCAATCCCTGCCTTAAAAATATCCACTGACGGCCTCCACAGCCTTCTGTGGAAAATAATTCCACCCTCTGATTCACCACCCTCTGACGAAAGAAATTCCTCCTCATCTCCTTCCTTAATGACTGTCCTTTTATTCTGAGGCTATGGCCTCTGGTCCTACACACATGGGGTGACGCCTGTATGTTTGTGAGTAGTCGCCCAAAGAGTCGTACCTTTTTCTGGTTGCCGCTGGATTTTCAACATGTTGAACATTTTCGGTGACCTGCTGCGACTATGACGGGTGCCGGCAGTCGCCGAACAAAATCGCGTAAGTGGGACAGGCCCTTTAGCTTTGAACTGTTGACATCAAACTTAAGTACTTACCAAAACAAAATTCCACTTTTGGTTTCTGTTTTCCTGTTGCTTCACTGATCTGGAAGCCAAGGAGAAGTCATATTAGGAATATTTCATGAATCATTTCACAGCAAAGCCTCCACACAGCGTCAGAAACCTGAGTTCCCCCCGCCACGGGTACCATGTAACCCCGTGCTACCCGCTCCATGGTCGGATAGTCGGCGACTAAACCGTCTTCCCCCACCTGGTTTGCCAGGTGAGGAGGGGGGCTGTGGACCCCCAGCAGAACCAAAAACAAGACCTGTCAAAGGGCGGATGAGCTCCTAGCGAGCCAACGGCCATCCACACTTCAGTAGAAGTTGCGATCACTGTCGTACGTAGCATTGTAAGGCACCGTGCCCATTGATGTTTTCAACGATGATGATGATGATGACAGTGGGGAATGTGGCAGAGTCACTGTGGTGGAAGTTTATGTAAATTTTTATGACGTTGTGTGTCTTGTTGCTTTTTTGTTATGACTGTATGGCAAACCAAATTCCTCGTATGTTGCAAAACATACTTGGCTAATAAATTGCGAATATGAATATGATTGCATGCAGTTCCGGTCGCCCCCATCACTGAAGGATGTGGAGGCTTTGGAGAGGGTGCAGAAGAGGTTTACCACAATGCTGCCTGCATTAGAGGGTATTAGCAAGCTATAGGGAGAGGTTGCATTGGAGTGTCAGAAGTTGAGGAGAGATCTGATAGATCTATATACAATTATGAGAGTGATCGACAGGGTAGATAGTCAGAACTGACTAGGGCGGCACGGTGGTGCAGCGTTAGAGTTGCTGCCTTACAGCGAATGCAGCGCTGGAGACCCGGGTTCAATCCCGACTATGGGTGCTATCTATACGGAGTTTGTACATTCTCCCCGTGGGTTTTCTCTGAGATCTCCCACACTCCAAAGACATACAGGTTTGTAGGTTAATTGGCTTGGTAAATGTAAAAAAAATTGTCCCTAGTGGGTGTAGGATAGTGTTAATGTGTGGGGATCGCTGGTCGGCACGGACCCGGTGGGCCGAAGGGCGTGTTTCCGCACTGTATCTCTAAACTGTAATAAACAGAAAGTAGTCTCGGCCTGAAACGTCACCCATTCCTTCTCTCCAGAGATGCTGCCTGTCCCGCTGAGTTACTCCAGCATTGTGTGTCTATCTTTGATTTAAACCAGCGTCTGCAGTTCCTTCCTACACACAGAGAGTCAGAACCTCATCCCCACGATGGAAATGCCAAAGATTAGAGGGCGCAGAATGAAGGTGAGAGGGGCAAAGATTAAAGGAGATGTACGTGACAAGTCTTCAAACGTTCATAAGTCATAGAAGTAGCATTAGGCCATTCGGCCCATCAAGTCTACTCCGCCATTCAATCATGGCTGATCTATCTCTCCCTCTCAACCCCATTCTCCTGCCTTCTCTCCATAACCCCTGTCCACCCGTACTAATCAAGAATCCATCGATGCCTGAAAAATATCCACTGACTTGGCCTCCATGGCCTTCTGTCTTTTTACACAGAGGGTGGTGGGTGCCTGGAACGCACTGCCAGGGCTGGTGGTGGAGGCAGATACGATGGCGGTGTTTAAGATGTTTTTGGATAGGCACATGGATATGCAGGGAATGGAGGGGTATGGATTACGTGCAGGCGGAGGAGATTGGTTTAACCTGGCATGGTGTTCGGCTTGTGGGCTGAAGGGCCTGTTCCTGTGCTGTACCGTTCTACATTCCATGTCCACTACACTTCACGCCCACCCTGCCCACCTGCGCTGTGCCCACTGGCCCCTGTGCTCCCGCTCAACCTTTGTGAGACAGGACACTGGCAAATGCATGGGCTAACACAATCCAGCAGTGCCTTCAGACTCCGACTGACGAAACCTTCCTCTTGTGAAACGGGCCGTGGTTTACAGCTGTGGGACAACTTCAGCCTCGGCCCTTGTGGGAGTGTCAAGGTACACACAAGCCCCCCCCACCCCTGGTTGCGTGAAGCAAGTCCTTGACCCGAAACCTCACCTATCCATGTTCTCCTGAGATGTTGCCTGAGCCAGTGAGTTACCCCAGCACTTTGTGTCTTCCAATTTCCACAGCCTCTGTTTAACAACGAGCAACCCTTCTACTGCTAGAGAGGATGCCTGGTTCAATCCTGACCTCGGGTGCTGTCTGTGTGGAATTTGCAGGTCCAAGTGACCACGTGGGTTTTCTCTGGGTGTTCTGGTTTCCTCCCACATTCGCAAACTCGTGCGGGTTTGCAGGTTAATTGGGCCTCTGTAAAGTGCCCCTAGTGTGTAGGGAGTGGACGCGAGGGTGGGATCACGTAGAACGAGTGAGAACGGGGGTGATCGATGGTCGGCGTGACTTGGAGAACAGAAGGGCCTGTTTCCGTGCCGTCTCAGTCAATCGGTCAGTTTGGTGAGCCGCTCAAAGGCTCGTTGGTTGGCGTGACCGGGAGTGAGCTGGAGACGTCGGGCGCGAGGGGCGTGGGCCGGTGGAAGGTGAACTGGGGTAATGCCTCCAGCGCCTTCAAGGGACACAAAGATGGCGGGGCGAGGAGAGGAGACGGGCGTCGGTTCATGGGAACTGCTCCAGTACATCGAGCGCGTGGGTCGACCGGACTTTCGACTTTGAATAACAGCACCAAGACATGGCGGTGTCCGCATGTGTAGTTAGGGTTGCCAACTGTCCCGCATTAACCGAGACATCCCGTAGGGACTGTCGGGTCGGAACGCCGCGTCCGGCCCCGCCTCACCCGTCCCGACGTAGTGCAGCCCATGGAGCGCAGCAGCAGAGCCTCGCCCGTGGCCCCGTCGGTCGGCAGCCCGGCCAGCTGTCCGACCTTCGGACCCTTGCTTACCGCCGACACCACCACCCCTCCTTCTCATGGCCGATCATCGGTTCATGAGTTGGATAGGGTGCCGGGCCAAAACTCCTCAGCTGGCCCGCCGGCTGGGCTTTGTGTACAGTCCAGCACCCGGGGCCAACTCATCATTCACCCAGCCACGGCCAAGTCGGTCTACGAATTGCCATCAGGAATTTGTCCCTTATTTTGACCTTTTGTCCCTTATTCGGGAGTGAGAAAGTTGGCAACCCGAGGTGTAGTATATGCAAAAATAATGTTTTTGTGCAGTTGCATACGTGACAAATAAAGCTGCATTGAACCACTGAATCTCTAACATCCCAGTAAGCCAGCCTCGCATCCTCTCTAGGGCCTCAGCTGCAGCATCAGAGGCCAAGCACGTGAATGAAGCAGAAATTGGAACAGGCTAGAGACTGCGTGTCTTTTCCCCCCTAACCGAGTTGAGAGCCTGTGGCCACAGGCCCTTCAGCCCACTGAGTCTACGCTGACCAGCAATCGCCCTGAACACTAGCACCATCCTACACACTAGAGGCCAATTTACAGAAGCCAATTAACCAACAAACCCGCACGTCTCTGGAGTGTGAGAGGGAATCGGAGCACCCGGAAAAAAACCTGTGCAGGTCACGGGGAGAACGTGCAAACTCCATACAGGCAGCACCCGTGAAACAGATCGAACCCTGGTCTCTGGCGCTGTGAGGCAGCAGCTCTACCCGCTGCGCGGCAGCACAACCTGGGACAACGCCTTCCACACCAGTCAGCGGAAGAGCAAGAAAACCGCTGACCTCGGGGAAAGACCCCGAGACAAACAGGTTGTTTCTTTCAATGGCCGCGTGCATGTTAGATGCTTGGTGAAGCCCAGCGGCCTGGAATTCAGTCGGTACCAGGGCGACCGTGGGGTGACTCAAGGCTCCAGCTCTCTTTGCAAAGACTCTCTCATTGTTTGGCCCTCTCAAAACACGGGCGTCAGCATCTGGCCGCCAAATCACAGCTGGCAGAACAATAAACCATTTACATCTGGCCTGCCAAGCAGTGCACATCAAAACTCTTCTTACACGGAATCACATTAGCACGCAATCTAACTTTATCTTAATCACTATCACCTGTCCTAATGCCTTCATCTACTGCTCCTTGCCAAACGTTCTCCAATTTAATTTCACTGGGAAGTTTGGGGCATTATATTATTTCTTTGTCGCCATACGAGGCGGCCATGTTGTCTATGCCGACTGCCAGAGACCAGCGGCACGGTGGCGCAGCGGTAGAGTTGCTGCCTCACAGCGCCAGAGACCCAGGTTCCATCCTGACTACTGGTGCTGTCTGTACGGAGTTTGTACGTTCTCCCCGTGACTGTGTGGGTTTCCTCCGGGTGCTCCGGTTTCCCCCACATCCCAAAGACGCACGGGTTTGTCGGTTAAAATTGTCTTCTGTAAATTGGGCGGCACGTTGGCGCAACGGTAGAGTTGCTGCCTTACAGCGCCAGGGACAGGGGTTCGATCCCGACTACAGGTGCTGTCTGTACGGAGTTTGTACGTTCTCCCCATGACCTGCGTGGGCTTTCTCAGACATCTTCGGTTTCCTCCTACACTCCACAGACGAACAGGTTTGTAGGTACATTGGTTTGGTATCAATGTTAAAATTGTCCCTTGTGTGGGTAGGATAGTGTTATTGTGAGGGGATCGCTGGCAGGCGCGGACTTGGTGGGCCGAAGCGCCTTTTTCTAAACTAAAAAATTGTCCCTAGTGTGTGGAATAGAACTAATATGCGGGGTGATCACTGATGGGTGTGAACTCGGAGGGCCAATTGGCCTGTTTCCATGCTGTATCTCTATACGAAACGAAACTAAATTAAACTAATCTGCCCACTAATTTTCCTGTAACGTCTCTCTTCATGTCCACCCAGTTCCTTCCACAACCCACCAATACGTCTACCACCTCCGTACATCAGGGATAACTTACAGTGGCCATGAATGTTGATTTATGAATGTGGGAGAAAACTAGAGCAGTCAGAGGAAGCGCATGCGGTGACAGGGAGAACGTGCAAACTCCACGCGGACAGCACCCAAGGTCAGATTTGAACCCTTCCCACTTGAGGTGTGAGGTAGCTGCTCTACCGCTGCACCAAGCCCGTCAGATGTCTCTGCATGAAGTGGTGAAGAGGTCCTGCGTCCGCCATCAGGCCGAGCCCAAATATCACCCTCTCCTCAAATCCATCATCTTATCAGTTCATAAGTTGTAGGAGCAGAGTTAGGCCATTTGGCCCATCAAGCGTACTCCACCATTCAATAATCATGGCTGATTTATCTTTCGCCCTCAACCCCATTCTCCTGCCTTCTCCCCATAACCCCTGACACCCGCACTAATCAAGAATCTATCCATCTCCACCATACAAATATCTATTGACGGCCTCCGCTGTCTTCTGATCAGGGAAAGAGCAGAAATAATTTTACTGCCCCAGTTAGTTTTCTCTCTCTTAGCAAGCAGTTATTTAGACTTTAGAGATACATCGCGGAAACAGGCCTTTCGGTCCACCTAGTCCTCTCCGACCAATGATCACTCCGTACACTAGCACTATCCGACACTCTAGTGATCATTTACAATTTACAGAAGCCAATTAACTCACAAACCTGCACGTCTTTGGCATGTGGGAGGAAACTGGAGCCCCCGGAGAAAACCCACGCGGTCACAGGAAGAATGGACAAACTCCGTACAGACAGCACCCGTGCTCAGGATTGAACCCGGGTCTCCGGCGCTGTACGGCAGCAACTCCACCGCCGTGCCGCCCCTTATTGCGTGTTAAATGCAATACAGTGGATTTGTGAGATATTTTGGGATTCTAAGGATTATGGGCGGCACGGTGGCGCAGCGGTAGAGTTGCTGCCTCACAGCGCCAGAGACCCGGGTTCCATCTTGACCACGGTTGCTTGTCTGCACAGAGTTTGTACGTTCTTCCCCGTGACCTGCGTGGGTTTTCTCCGGGTGCTCCGGTTTCCTCCCACACTCCAAAGACGTACAGGTTTGCAGGTTAATTGGCTTGGTGTCAATGTAAAATTATCCGGGGATCGCTGGTCAGTGTGGACTGGGTGGGCTGAAGGGCCTGTATCTCTGAACTAAACTAAAAACCAATTCTGGAGTCAGTGCACACATGTGGGGCTGAGTAAAAAGACTGACCATGTTCTTATTCTACAGCACAGGAAGCAGGAGGGACCGAATGGCCTATTACTGCCCCTGTACTTTAGTTATAATCTGGCAGATTAAATACCTTGGAGATGTATGGTAATTGTAGGCTGCCGACATACTGAGTTCCAGGTGGCAAGTTCTGAAAGAAAACAAAGCACAAACGTAGATTGTTAGCCAGTTATTCCATTGTGGTTTCATGTGTTGAGTCCTTAACAAGTTGAAGTAGAACTCGTCCCACCCCCGTCATTCCTTCTTCTCCCTGCACGAACAGCTTCTTCCCCTCTGTTATTTTACATTGATTGTATTTATAGACAATAGGTGCAGGAGTAGGCCATTCGGCCCTTCGAGCCAGCACCGCCATTCAATGTGATCATGGCTGATCATCCCCAATCAGTACCTCGTTCCTGCCTTCTCCCCTGACTCCGCTATTTTTAAGGGCCTTTAAGATCTTTAAGTATTTATGTATATAGTATTATCTGATCTTATCGGATAACATGCAAAGCAAAGCTTTTCACTGTACCTCGTGACACCAGTGAACCTAAACCTTCGTTGTAAACCAGCATCTGCAGTTCCTTCTTACACATTAAACCTAAAGAGGCAGCTCTGTTGAGACCATAAATATCCATAGGATTAGTTTAGAGATACGGCGCAGAAACAGGCCCTTCGGCCCACCGAGTCTATGTCGACCAGCGATCTGCGCACATTAACACCATCCTACACACAGTAAGGCAATATACAGGGGGACAGGCAGCATCTCTGGAGAGAAGGAATGGGTCTCGGCCCGAAAACGTCACCCACTCCTTCTCTCCACAGATGCTGCCTGTCCCGCTGAGTTTCTCGAGCATTTTGTGTCTATCTTTGATTTAAACCAGCATCTGCAGTTCCTTCTACGCAGGGACAATTTACACTTATAACAAGCCTATTAACCTAGTTTAGGCAAACACTTCTTCGTCACCTCCTCAGGCAGCGCGTTCCAGATTCCACCCATTCTGTTGGCCGCGGAGCCCAAGCAGAGCAGCCAGTGCACGGCAGAGCTGGGGGAAGGAAGCCCAGGAAGGGGGACGCCTCTGCACACACTTCTGCCTGAGCCCCGGAGACCCAGTCAAGGCTAAATTGCCACAAGTGCTGACTGCATTAGTGAGACTTATGGATAGTTTATTCCTTCTTTGCAAGGCCCACTGCAATTCTCAGCACCCATGTAGCAGTCGCATGTGCGGCAGTTCATTGAGAGACGGAATACATGCTATCGCCATTCAAGATGCATTTAATGCGGTTATGTTGCTGCGCTGGTTATCCATAGGACTGGGCTCACAACCCAAGGTTTTGTATGGAACGAATTGCCGAAGGAGGTGGTTGAGGCAGTTACTACCACAACATTTAAAAAAAAACTAATTGGACAGGCGCATGGATAGGACAGTTTAGAGTGAGTTGGGCCAAAGTCAGGCAGGTGGGACTAGTGTTGATGGGGTATGCTGGTTGGTGTAGGTATGTTGGTCTGATGGGCCTGTTTCCACGCTGTATCACTCTTTGACTCAAATAGCAGAGGACAAGAATGGGCCCTTTGGCCCATCACGTCCATGCCAGCCCCCTTTTGCCCATAGGACAAATTCAATGGGTAGCCACATACAGATTACTGAAAGGCTCAGATTGAGTGGATGTGGAGAGGATGTTTCAACTAGTTGGAGAGTCTAGGACTAGAGGTCATAGCCTCAGAATTAAAGGACGTCTTTTAGGAAGGAGATGAGAGAAATTTCTTTACTCAGAGGGCGGTGAATCTGTGGAATTCTTTGCCACAGAAGTCAGTGGATATTTTTTAGGCTGAGATCGATAGATTCTTCATTAGTACGGGTGTCAGGGGTTACGGGGAGAAGGCAGGAGAATGGGGTTGGGAGGGAGAGATAGGTCAGCCATGATTGAACGGCGGAGTAGACTTGATGGGCCGAATGGCCTAATTCTACTCCTATCACATGATCAGTTATGACTTCATGCCTTTATGGCAATCCATCAGTCCCAATGGGATTTAGTTGGCTGTGAAGTGCTCTCCGACACGTCAATGTGGGGGCTCAGTAACAGATCGTAGAGTCATATAGTGGAGAAACAGGCCCTTCAGCCCAACTTGCCCAACACCGCCCAACATGTCCCAGCTACACTCATCCCACTTGCCTGCGTTTGGTCCATGTCCCTCCAAACCTGTCCTATCCATGGTAGACAAAAGTACTGGAGAAACTCAGCGGGAGCAGCAGCATCTATGGAGCGAAGGAAATAGGCAACGTTTTGGGCCGAAACCCTTTGGGGCTCCATAGATGCTGCTGCACCTGCTCAGTTTCTCCAGCACTTTTGTCTACCTTCGATTTGCCAGCATCTGCAGTTCCTTCTTAAACACTTTGTCTGTCCTATCCATGTACCTGTCTAACTGTTTCTGAAACATTGGGATAGTCCCAGCCTCAACTACCTCCTTTGGCTGCTCGTTCCATACACCCACCACCCTCTGTGTGAAAAAGTTACCCCTCGGATTCTTATTAATTCTTTTCCCCTTCACCTTGAACCTATGTCCTCTGGTCCTCGATTCCCCTACTCTGGGCAAGAGACTACCCGATCTATTCCTCTCATGATTTTGTACACCTCGATAAGATCGTGTTTGGGTTCCGGGTGGGCACAAGGCGTGGCACTGAAACATGCCCACGGAGATCGCTGTCAGCTCAACCACCTCAAGATATTTGGCCTTCTCTTTTGCAACGACCATGAACTTCAAAGAGAAGCAGCAGGGAAATGAACCACGGGCTGTGGGTTGTAGAACAAGCTGTGGGGAGAGTTTCCTGTGCTAACTACCCCACCCAGTTGGTGCTGAATGAAACATGCACCGTCACATGGTATTGACGTGGAGATGGCTATCTATTGGTGTCGACTTAAGCCTCATCTTTCTGGTCACAGAGTCATAGAGTGATACAGTGTGGAAACAGGCCCTTCGACCCAACTCGCCCACGCCAGCCAACAATGTCCCAGCTACACTGGTCCCACTTGGCCTGCGCTTGGTCCATATCCCTCCAAACCTGTTCTATCCATGTACCTTAGTTTTAGAGATACAGCGCGGGAACAGGTCCTCCCACACTCTAAAGACAGACAGGTTTGTAGGTTAATTGGCTTGGCATAAATGTAAAATTGTCCTTTGTGTGTGTGTGTGTGTAGGGTAGTGTTAATGTGCGGGGATCGCTAGTCGGCGCGGACCCGGTGGGCCATAGGGCCTGTTTCCGTGCTGTATCACTAAACTAAACTATTTGTTTTTGCCATGACTGAGACAAACTGCTTTTTTTTGCTGCCAGATTTAATGAGTCACTTGAATGGAAATCTCCGCGCTGCCATGGTGGGATATGAACCCGCGTCTCTGGATCCCAATGGACAGGCGTTCTGTTTGTCGTTTTAAACATGCAAGGGTCTAACGTTGTCCGAGCTTTGGCTTTTAAACGAGGCCGGTCTGTGGGATGTGGTTGCCGTGCAGACAGAATTCAAACCAGTCTTGGCAGGGGATGGTAGGAAGGGAGATAGAGGGGGGTTAAGGGAGAGAGTGAGGTGAGTGGGCTGTGGGTGGGGGAGGGGGAGGGGGGAGGGGGAGGGGGGAGGGGGAGGTCTCGTTGGGCTGCAGGGCCTGTTTCCACGCTGCATCTCAAATACCAAAAACTAGATCTGGAATTAAAAAGCTGGTCTCAGCGTTGACGACTTGAAATCTTGTCATAAATACACCCATCTGGTTTATTAATATCATTAATGAAGAAAATCTGTAGCTATGATGTCATCTACGCAGTGTGGTCGACCTGTCAATTCTCTATGAAATGGGCCAGTGAACCACCTTGTGTGGGAAGGAACTGCAGATGCTGGAGAAACTCAGCGGGTGAGGCAGCATCTATGGAGGAAGCAACTGCAGATGCTGGAGAAACTCAGCGGGTGAGGCAGCATCTATGGAGGAAGGAACTGCAGATGCTGGTTTACACCAAGGGTAGACACAAAATGCTGGAGTAACTCAGCGGGACAGGCAGCATCACTGGAGAAGCAACAGGCAACGTTTCAGTCCGAGTCTCGACCCGAAACGTCACCCATTCCTTCTCTCCAGAGATACTGCCTGTCCCGCTGAGTTGGTCCGCCAGTTTGTGTCTATCTTCGCAGCAAACCACCCTGTTGGACACAAACCACTATTAATAGCTCAAGGTGGAGGTTCACGCCAGCTTCTCGCGGGTGGCAAGGCCCTGTCATGCCCACACTGTGTGCCCACAAGCAAATAAAAACAAGAGTTAGGGCAAATCGGGGTTGTTTTATGCTAGAGCAGCCAACACACGAGTTTAGAACAGCACCTCATATTTGGCTCGGGCAGCTTACAACCCAGTGATCTGAACATTTACTTCTCTAACTTCAAGTAACCCCTGCTTTCCCTCTCTCTCTCTCTCTCTCTCTCTCTCTCTCCATCCCTCCCCTTTCCCAGTTCTCCGACCAGTCTGACTGTCTCCGCCTACATTTTACCTGTGTTTGATTTGTTGCTTTCCTCTCCCAGCTAACAATGAGCTATTCTACATTTCCCTTCATCTTCTCCCATTCCTTCCCTCCAGAGAAGTCTCTGGCGCTGTAAGGCAGCAAATCTACCTCTGTCTCCCTGTAAATCCAAATATTATAATTATGGTCTGAAGAAGGGTCTCGACCCGAAACGTCACCCATTCCTTGTCTCCAGAGATGCTGGCCTGTCCCGCTGAGTTACTCCAGCATTTTATGTCTACCTTCGATTTAAACCAGCATCTGCAGTTCTTTCTTACACAGGGACAATTTACACTTATAACAACTATTAACCTAGTTTAGGCAAACACTTCTTGAATGATGCGAGTGTGCAGCACTCTCCGTCACCTTCTCAGGCAGCGTGTTCCAGATTCCACCCATTCTGTTGGCCACATGGAGCCCAAGCAGAGCAGCCAGTGCACTGCACAGCTGTGGGGAAGCCAAGGGAAGCGGGGACGCACACTGCGCACACTTCTGCCTGAGCCCGGATTAACCAATTCCACGGTGGCACCACGCTGCCTCCTGCCGCAGCCAGTCAGGCCCAGGGCCAGCAGCAATGCAGCCACGTGCCTCCAATGCAAACAGCCGCTCAAAGCCAACACGCAGCGACTGCCAGTGATGCCGCCCCGTGCATCAGCCAAGAGCCACATCTGGCACGCAGGCGGATCCAGATGTGCTTAACCGCACTGCTGATTATGTAAGGAAACGGCGTTTAAAGACCGGCGTTTACAGCGGTATAGTTGCTGCCTCAGAGCGCCAGAGACTCGGGTTCAATCCTGACCACGGGTGCTGTCTGTACGGAGTTTGCACGTTCTCGCCCGTGACCGTGTGGGTTTTCTCCGGGTGCTCCGGTTTCCACACACATCCCAGATGCGTACAGGTTTGTAGGTTCATTGGCTTCTGTGAACTTGTAAATGGTCCCCAGTGTGAGGGATAGTGCTAGTGTACGAGAGGGGATCGCTGGTCGGCGTGGACCAGATGGGCCGAAGGGCCTGTTTCCACGCTGTATCTCTAAAGTCTAAAAGGATAAACCTTCGCTGTGCTTATGATCTGGACACCCATATTCACAGCAGGTTCCTACGTCAATCTTAACCTCGTTGCAGACGCAAATTGCTGGAGTAACTCAGCGGGCCAGGCGGCATCTCTGGAGAAAGTTTGAAACATATAACATTAATAAGGGTTTGGACACGCTAGAAGCAGGAAACATGTTCCCGGTGTTGGGGGAGTTCAGAACCAGGGGCCACAGTTTAAGAATAAGGGGTAAGCCATTTAGAACGGAGATGAGGAAACACTTTTTCACACAGAGAGTTGTGAGTCTGTGGAATTCTCTGCCTCAGAGGGCGGTGGAGGCAGGTTCTCTGGATACTTTCAAGAGAGAGCTAGATAGGGCTCTTAAAAATAGCGGAGTCAGGGGATATGGGGAGAAGGCAGGAACGAGGTACTGTTTGGGGATGATCAGCCATGATCACATTGAATGGCGTGCTGGCTCAAAGGGCCAAATGGTCTACTCCTGCACCTATTGTCTATTGTCTATAAAGTGGGTAGGCGATGCTTCCGGTCGGGACACTTCTTCAGACTGCTCACGCCTTTGTTGGCAAGCCTGAAGAAGAAAGCAGGTGAGATTTTTGATGTCTGAAAGGGCTTTGCTTGCTTTGATAGCAGATGGCAGCTGCTGCGACGTGCATTCCACATCTGTGCTGTGCAGTAATGGCATGCTACCATACAACAGGAACTGGATCACGCCAGGCTTCAAGCCACACGTACTGACAGGTGGTTTCGCAAGGAATGAGGGAGAGGGTGTGCTGGGTTATGAAAATTAAAACCGGCCCGGAGACAGAGACATTGGCAGAATTCCCAATCGGACATCAAACCCCCAGTCATCTTTGGAATTCCCATTTGGAAAAGCACCTCTTCAGATCCAGCGGAATCCCCCTACCTACCCCTCACCACCTGCCCGCGACACAGAGGCCTACATCAGAGAGCCAGGCTCCCAGTTTGGGTAATGTTCCTGTCCTTGTCTATATAGAACAGAAACAGGCCCTTCGGCCCAACTCGTCCATGCCGACCAAGATGCCCATCTAAGCTAGCCCCATTCCTTCCCGTCTAAAGAAGTGTCCCAGCCCCAAACGTTACCTATCCATGACCTCCAGAGATGGTGCCTGACCTGCTGAGTTACTCCAGCACTTTGTGTATATTTTTTGTAAACCAGCATCTGCAGTCCCTTGTGTCTGAGGGACACAAAGTGAGAGAGAGACAGAGAGACAGAGAGAGAGAGAGACAGAGAGAGAGAGAGAGAGACAGAGAGAGAGAGAGACTGAGGGCGAGAGAGACTGAGGGCGAGAGAGACAGAGAGAGAGAGAGAGAGAGACAGACAGAGAGCGAGAGAGACAGAGAGAGGGAGGGTGAAGAGGAGGGGGAGGGAGTGCTGCGGGATGAGGGAGAATGAAGGAGGATGGGGTAAGGAAGAGGGAACGCATGGTAAAGGAGGAGGGGAGGGGGAGAGGGGAGGAGGGGAGGGAGGGGGTGAGGGGAGGGAGAGAGGGAGCAGTGGAGGTTGGCGGAGAGTGGGGGGAGGGAGGATAATGGAGGAGGAGAATAGGGGACTGAAGAGGGAGAATGAGAAGCGTCATATGGATCTGAATTTTACAAGTTTATTTGCCATTAACCTTAAAATGTCGCCAGCTCTGCCACAGTTGGAGGCTATGGGGTGAGGTGTGGAATATTGCATTGGGGGCCCGGGGCCCAAAGGATCCCACTTGGCCTAGTATATTACTAAAACTCTCATGTTGTTTGTTTCTACGTCTGTCTGTCCATCTGCCCCCCAGAACTATGCCAAAATGGTACACGATAGCGCTACAATTTTTGAACCACCTTACTCACCATTGTCATGTGGTGTGTTTTATCAAAGTTTCGTTCAGATTGATGGTATATTTTACAAGTTATTCATATTTTAAACATTACAAAATCCAGTGAGAAAAATCACTTTGTGATGTATGTAATATAATTAGCATATGTTATGTCTTGTGCGAGGGGACACATGCGCTGGGGGAGACTCAAGGTGGCGTTCCTGGAATAAAGAAGCTTGTTAGTTTACTCCCGTATCTGATTGTTCTTTTAAGTCAGTTCCAAGCACCCAAATACACAACACACTTGAACTTGCACTAGCAGTTAGCAGCTATGACATCACAATGGGATTTCATTTACATAAACTGCCCGTCAGCAGTGTTCCAATGTTCCAATGTTAACAAATACAGGACTGCCAGTGCTGGAGATGGAGGGAGTGGGCGGGGGACGAGGAGAGGATTGTTCTTTAATGTTATTTAAACAGATAGAGGGAGAGGAGGGGGGGTAGGAAGGGGAGAAGGGTTATGGAGGGAGGGAGGGACTGAGGGTAGGGGAAAGGAGAGGGAGGGAGAAGTGAGGGAGGGAGTGGGGGAGGGGAGGAGGACGGGAAAGAAGAGGGAGGGTGAAGAGGAGGGAGAGGGAGTGTTGGGGGATGAGGGGAAATGAGCCGCGCCTTCGCAGTTAGGGGCTATGGGTGAGTGGTGGAATATTGCGTTGGGGGAACGGAACCAACGGGTCCCACTTGGTCTAGTATCCCCCTAAAACTTTCCCTGTCCATGCACCTGGCCAAATGTGTTTTATATGTTGACATGTTAAAGTCATCCGCAGCTCCCTGTCGGTTCCCCTGATGGGAATCGTAGCCTGCCGCTCCAAACCCACTACTAATCTGCAGTGCTGGAGTATGCTACACAGTTTTGGTCGCCCCAATTTGGGCAGCACAGTGGTGCAGCGGGGAGAGCAGCTGCCTCACAGCTCCAGAGACCCAGGTTCAATCCCGACCTCGGGAGCTGTCTGTACGTGGAGTTTGCACATTCTCCCTGTGACCACGTGGGTTTCCTCCGGGTGCTCCGGTTTCCTCCCACATCCCAAAGACATAAACATTTGTAGTATAATTGGCCCCCTTGTAAGCTACCCCTAGTGTGTGGGGCGCGGAAGAGAAAGAAGGATAACGTAGAATCAGCGTGAATGGGTGATCGATGGTCGCCATGGGCAAGGAGGTCCACAACGTGATCACTAGATGCAGTAGATGAGGTCTGAGGAGCTACTTGCAAACCTGTGTCTAACCTTAAAGGACTGCCGGGGTCCATAGATTGAGTCGAGGGAGAAGGTATAAGGACAGGTGTTGCATCTCCTGCGGTTGCAGGGGAAAGTACCTGCACTATTCTTGTTTGTTTTTTGTGTGTACATATATAAACTATATATATGTGTATATGTACCATGTTTCCATATTCTGTTGTGCTGCTGCAAGGAAGAATTTAATTGCTCTATCTGGGACATATGACAATAAAACACTCTGGACTCTCTTGACTCCCTGGAGGCGGTAGTTTGGATGGGAAGGGGAGTTGCGGAGGGAGAGATCCCTGCGGGAAGAGGAAAGGGGACGGGAAGATTTGTTTAATGATGGGATCTCTTGGAAGGTGACAAAAATGTCAGAGGATAATGTGTTAGATGTGGAGGCCGGTGGGGTGAAGGGTGAGGACCCGAGGAATTCTTTCCAATAGGTTTCCTTTCCGCTTGGGACCCTTCTTCAGACTGACAGGACCCCATCTTCCTCAGCCTGTCCTTGTTCTCCAGAGGTGCTGCCTGGCCCGCTGAGATAATCCAGCTCCCAGCTTGGCTGGCGTTGTGGAGAATGTGGATTGCTTCATTATAGCTCTGTCCCACAGTACGAGTTCATTCCAAGAGCTCTCCCGAGTTAAAAAAAAAATCAAACTCGTGGTAAGCATGGAGAATGAATGTAGCGGGTACGTCGGAGCTCGGGGACGTCTCTTAGCGGCTCGTAACGCTAACGGCAGGTACTCGGGAAGACTCGCTAACGGCAGGTAAGCTCGGGAAGACTCGTGAAGATTTTCCAACATGAGGAAAAATGTCCACGAGAGCCCCGAGTACCGACGAGTGGCCATTACCGTAAATCTCCGAGTTCGAATCAGGGCAAACTCGGGAGAGCTCTCGGAATGAACTCGTACCGTGGGACAGGGCTTTGACACTTCCAGCGCACATAACCTAAGATGGTTTCCTGCCCCAACTAATCTTTGCAAAACCATCTCAATGTCGTTCTGAATTCTGAATTCTGCCTGGGCGGAACTCAGATAAAATAGTAGACGTCACTGTCCAAGGCAGTGTCTGACACCTCGCTCAGATAGATGTAATCAGACAGAGTGTCTACGCTCACACATAGAGCTTTTGAAAACTGTGACCTGCACTCAGTTTTGTTCTCTTTTTGCACTACCTGATCTACTCATGCTTGAGATGATTTGCATGGAGAGGACGCAAAACAAAATATCCCGCAGTATCTAGACCTGCGATCTAATAAACCACAAAGGTCACAAAGTATAGAGACCCAGGCTTCATGAGGCAGCTCTTGTAAACCTCTGCCCCTTTGTTTAGTGTCGTCTATTATTGTTGCCACATGTACCGAGGTACAGTGAAGTGTTTAAGAAAGAACTGCAGATGCTGGAAAAGACTGAAGGTAGACAAAAATGCTGGAGAAACTCAGCGGGTGAGGCAGCATCTATGGAGCGAAGGAATAGGTGACGTCACCTATTCCTTCGCTCCATAGATGCTGCCTCACCCGCTGAGTTTCTCCAGCATTTTTGTCTACCTTCGTGGTACAGTGAAAATATTTTTTGTTACGTACTATCCAGTTAGCGAAAAGATTATACGTAATTACAATCAAGCCGTCCACAATGTACATTTACCACACAAAGGGTGTAACGTTTAGTGCAAGATAAAGGCTGGTGAAAGATTGTCCGAGGGTCTCCAATGAGGTAGATGGGAGGTCAGGACCGCCCTCTAGTTGGAGTTTGGATGGTTCAGTTGCCTGATAACAGCTGGGAAGAAGCTGTCCCTGAATCTGGTGGGTGTGCGTTTTTTTCACGCTTCTGTAGCTCCTGCCTGATGGGAGAGGGGAGAAGAGGTGACCGGGGTGAGACTGGTCCTTGATGATGCTGCTGGCCTTGCCGAGGCTGTATGAAGTGTAGATGGAGTCAATGGAAGAGAGGTTGGTTTGGGTGATGGTCTGGGCTGCGTCCATAATTTCCTGCAGAAATGTAGGAACAAGGCATTGCAGGAGCTAGTCCTTGATGATGAGACTAGTCCTTGGCTGTACCGAGGCAGCGTGAAGTGTCGGAGACGTTCACCAACATATTATGGCATGTTGTTCGCTGTTCAAGGTGTGGGCTCTTACACATCGGCGAGACCAAACGTAGACTGGGCGACTGTTTCGCGGAACACCTTCGCTCAGTCCGCCTGGACCTACCTGATCTCCCGGTGGCTAAACACTTTAATTCTCCTTCCCATTCCCACACAGACCTTTCTGTCCTAGGCCTCCTCCATTGTCAGAGTGAGGCTAAACGCAAATTGGAGGAACAGCATCTCATATTTCGCTTGGGCAGCTTACAGGCCAGTGGTATGAATATTGAAGGTAGACAAAAATGCTGGAGAAACTCAGCGGGTGCGGCAGCATCTATGGAGCGAAGGAAATAGGCAACGTTTCGGGCCGAAACCCTTCTTCAGACGGTACGAATATTGATTTCTCTAACTTCAAGTAACCCCTGCATTTCCTCTCTCTCCATCCCTCCCCCACCCAAGTTACATAATGGCCTCCTATATCACTGTTACTTTTTTGCATCTTTCATTCATTGTTCTTTTCATTATCGTCACTATATCTATCATTTCCCTTTCCCTTGACCAGTCTGAAGAAGGGTCTCGACCTGAAACGTCGCCCATTCCCTCTCTCCAGAGATGCTGCCTGTCCCGCTGAGTTACTCCAGCATTTTGTGTCTACCTTCGGTTTAAACCAGCATCTGCAGTTCCTTCCTAAACATGTCACGCACGGCAGGTGGAGGTGGTAACCACCGCTCCACAAGCAGCTGGGAACAGGGCTCACCGACCTGGGGGTTGTCCATGTACCACAGGAGCGCGTTGTCCGACGTGTCCAAGATGAAGTATCGCCGCAGGAACTTCCCGCTGCCCTCGACCTCCTCGATGTCCAGGAACCCACAGACACGGCTGTACCGATCCACATAAGGCATCTCCGTTCCCACTGATCATCACACTGAGAGAGCATAAGGCAGTACAAGGAATTACAAGGGCTACCAATGCCTTTGGGCACAGATAGATCACAAGCCTCTTTTACAAATGTGAATGGCCATGTTTTTGAAACACGGGGGTGGGGGAAGAAGCAGTCAATCTTTGCTTTTAAAAGCCAGGTACTGTCTCTCTCTCTCTCTCTCTCTCTCTCTCTCTCTCTCTCTGTCTCTGTCTGTCTCTCTTTCTTTCTCTCTCTCTCTCTGTTTCCGTGTCTCTCTCTGTGTCTCTGTCTCTCTCTGTCTCCCTCTCTCTCTGTCTCTCTCTGTGTTTCTCTCTCTCTCTGTCACCCTCGCTCTCTCTCTCTCTCCCTCTATCTGTCTCTCTCTGTCTCTCTGTCTCTCTCCCTCTCCCTCTGTCTGTCTGTCTCTGTCTCTCTCTCTGTCTCTCTCTGTCTCTCTTTGTCTCCCTCTGTCAACCTCCCTCTCTCTCTCTCTCTCTCTCTCTCTCTCTCTCTCTCTCTCTCTCTCGCTCACTCTCTCCACCAACAAAGATACCCATCAAATTAGTTCACCATGATTTGCCTTTGACAAACCTCTGCTGCCATTCTTTACACATTTGACCCTAGTCACCAGCAATTCTGTCGACAAATATTTATTCAACTTTCCCCAACACTGAATTGAACTTTTTATTTTATATAAAATAAACCGCCAGCAGGATTATTGGTGCTCCACTCCCTTTCCTGCTGGACATATACAGGAAGAGATGTATCAGCAGAGCCATCTCCATCATCAAAGACCCCTACCACCCATGGCATCACATATTCTCCATCCTGCCATCTGGGAAGAGGTACCGGAGCATTAGGTGCAAAACCAGCAGGATGCTCCTCAGCTTCTTCCCGCAGGTTATAAGACTGATAAACGGACTTTGCCCCCTGCCAAAGTATCGTGCACCAACCACCAACCTGGACACACTGCAGCAGAGCCACTGTCGTGCCGCTGCCGATCGGAACGCCTGTTGATGTTTAGTAGAGTAGAGTGTTCATTTGTTCATGATATATGTATTTTCACTTCTATTTATTTTTTACTGCACACTGAAATGGACACTGGTTGAGGAACGTTGTTTTGTTTCCTCTGGGTATGCGAATACTCAGGATATGACAATAAAGATATACAATACAATACAATACAATATGTATGGGCTGCCTTTGATTTGAAATGGTAATAAAGTGAGGAAAGATGAAAAATATTTGGCGACAAGAGCTTTGTTAATGAATTGAAAACTCCGTGAAGATTTAACCTTGTATTTTATAAACAGATTGATCCAACCCACACATTAGGTCAAAGGTCCAGAATGCAATCTCCCATCCACTGTAACTGCACTTGAGTTGATGTTTAATGTATTCCTCTACTGGGCAGCACAGGTTCGATCCTGACTACGGGTGCTGTCTGTACGGAGTTTGTACGTTCTCCCCGTGACCGCGTGGGTTTTACCGGGTGTTCCGGTTTCCATCCCATTCCAACTCCAGGTTAATTGACCTCCGTATATTTGCCCCGAGAGTGTAGGATAGAACTGGTGTATGGGTGATCGATGGTCGAAGTGGACTCGGTGGGCCGAAGGACCGGTTTCCGCGCTGTATCTCTAAACTAAATTAAAGCTGCCTGGACAATCACCTCTGGTGACCCCAAAGTACAACATTTGTAAGGCGATTACATTTTGGGGCATGGAAGTCCAATGCAGTACCACACCCAGAGAATGCAAAGCTTCTTAAAAAATGATAATATCTTTGGTGATATGTAGCACTCCATACACATTAGGGGGAATTTTACTAAACTTTCCAGTGGAATTCAGTGCCAACAATAGTGACGAAATATTGATTGATTGAGAGATACAGCTTCAAAACAGGCTCTTCAGCCCATCGAGTCCATGCCGACCATCGATCACCCATTCACACTCGTTCTATGTTATCCCACCTTCTCATCCACTAGGGGGCAATTTACAGAGCGTCAATTAACCAACAAACCCACACGTCTTTGGGATGTGGGAGGAAACCGGGGGCACCCGGAGGAAACCCACGCAGGTCGCGGGGAGAACGTGCAAACTCCGTACGGACAGCACCTGAGGTCAGGATCGCACCCGGGTATCTGGTGCTGTGAGGCTGGAGCGCTAGCTGTTGTAAGCCTGTCTTTCTATTAAACGGATAGAACGAGTGTACGTGTGATTGTTGGTCACGGTAGACTTGGTGGGCGATAGGCCTGCTTCTATATAGGGTCATTGTCTTTAACTGAACTAAAGGAAGCTGGCCATTCAGTCCATCGGATCCACACTATCCCTGCATTGCAGTACCTAGATGATCAAGATGACCACACGTACCTACCTGAAGCCCTGGATTTGCTGAGAGCGCTTGTAATTGATTATGGTGGGAAGAGCTGGGAACATTTATACACACTGTTAGAATTTAGTTTTGCCCATTTAGAAAAAAAATCGGCCCACAATTTCTGTGCCGAACATGTTGCCAAATGAAACCTTTCTCCTCAGTCTGCATGTGATGTGCATCCCTCCATTCCCTGCATAATCGTGTTAGTCCTCTAATATCCTGGAATGCGTGGACAGAGTCAGAAGATTTGCTCAAAGTCCTTATCAATGTGGAAAGCTGAGGGAATAAGAGACACAAAGTGCTGGAGTAACTCAGTGGGTCAGCAGCATCTCTGGAGAATATGATTAGTTGATGTTTTGGGTCGGGACCCCTTCTTCAGACTAATTGGGGGCGGGCGAGGGGGGAGAGAAAGCTGGATGAAAGGAGGGGCAGGACAAAGAGTGGAAGGGAATAGTTGAACACAAGTAAGTGTGGGGGGAGGGGGGGGGGTGCTGGGCAGATGGTTGGACAAAGGCCAGAGGGAAGAAAGCAGAAGGTGTGAGACAAAAGGATTGAAGAGTTGCGAATAGTGAAGCCAGAGGAAGGAATGTAGGGGGAGGGGAGAAATAGGTGTGGGTCCAGGTGGGGGGTGTGGGAGAGGGGGTGGGGGGGGAGATGGAGGGGGGTTATGAGAAGTTACCTAAAATTGGAGAAAGTTGGGGATGTGTACTTGTCCTTATCAAAGCTTTTTTGAGGCATTTTATGGGCTGGGCTTGTTGCTCCTTTACACCTGCCCTTCCCAACCCCAGGTAGAGAGGAGCTATGTGGCATCTCTCTGCCAAGCCTCACTGTTGATGGATAAGAACTAGTTCTCCAGAGATGCTCCCTGTCCCGCTGAGTCCTTCCAGCACTTGCGGCACGGTGGCGCAGCGGTAGAGTTGCTGTCTCACAGCGCCAAAGGCCCGGGTTTGAGCCAGATTATGGGTGCTGTCCGTACGGAGTTTGCACGCTCTCCCTGTCACCGCGTGGGCTTTCCCTGAGTGCTCCGGTTTCCTCCCACATTCTAAAGACATAGGGGTTTGCAGGTTGATTTGGTAAAAATTGTTCATTGTCCCCAGTGTGAAGAATTATGCTAGTTTATGGGGGATCGCTGGTCGGTGTGGACTCGCTGGGCCGAAGGGCCTTTTCACGCTGTATCTCTAAAGTCTAAAGTGTCTTCAGAATGGACTCTGTTCAGGCTGCATGGTTTTACTGACTGTCAAGTCAAGTCAAGCGTGTTTATTGTCATGTGTCCCAGATAGGACAATGACATTTTTGCTTTGCATCAGCACAACAGAACATAGTAGGCACAAATACAGATCATATCATATCAGTGAGTCCATACACCATTATATAAATATATACGCACATCAATAAATAAGCAGATAACGTGCCAATAAACAGATAATGGTCTATTAATGATCAGAGATTTGTTTGAGTTGAGTTTAATAGCCTGATGGCTGTGGGGAAGCAGCTGTTTCTGCACCTGGACGTTGCAGTCTTCAGGCTCCTGTACCTTCTACCTGAAGGTAGCGGGGAGATGAGTGTGTGGCCAGGATGGTGTGGGTCCTTGATGATGCTGCCAGCCTTTTTGAGGCAGCGACTGCGATAGATCCCCTCGATGGTAGGGAGGTCAGAGCCGATGATGGACTGGGCAGTGTTTACTACTTTTTGTAGTCTTTTCCGCTCCTGGGCTCTTAAGTTGCCGAACCAAGCGGTCAGCATGCTCTCTACTGTGCACCTGTAGAAGTTAGAGAGAGTCCTCCTTGACAAACCGACTCTCCGTAATCTTCTCAGGAAGTAGAGGTGCTGATGTGCTTTCTTAATAATGGCATCAGTGTTCTCGGACCAGGAGAGATCTTCAGAAATATGCACGCCCAGGAATTTGAAGCTCTTGACCCTCTCCACCATCGACCCATTGATATAAACGGGACTGTGGGTCCCCATCCTACTCCTTCCAAAGTCCACAATCAGTTCCTTGGTTTTGCTGGTGTTGAGGGCCAGGTTATTGTGCTGGCACCATTTGGTCAGTCGGTCAATCTCACTTGTATACTCTGACTCTTCCCCATGAGTGATATGTCCCACAACAGTGATGTCGTCAGCGAACTTGATGATGCAGTTCGCACTATTACCGGCTACGCAGTCATGAGTATAGAGTGAGTACAGCAGGGGGCTGAGCACGCAGCCTTGAGGTGCTCCCGTGCTGATTGTTATCGAGGATGACACATTTCCACCAATACGGACAGTCTGTGGACTGTGAATGAGGAAGTCGAGGATCCAATTGCAGAAGGATGCGCAGAGACCCAGATCTGAGAGCTTGGAGGGGATGATTCCCACTCTTCCCACTCTTCCTCCCTACCTGCTGAGACGTGCTCGCTGTTCCAACCAGGAGCACTTTCTCACTCCGTCTAAGCAACCACCCCACCCCACCAATGACCAGCACTCGCCGGCAAGCAGCCACAAAGGAGGAGGAAGGAACTGCAAATGCTGGTTTACACCAAAGATAGACACAAAATGCTGGAGTAACTCAGCGGTTTTAGTGTTAGAGATACAGCCCGGAAACAGGCCCTTCGGCCAACCGGGTCCGCGCAGACTAACATTATCCTACACCCACTCAGGACAATTTTTACCTTTACCAAGCCAATTAACCTAAACCTGTACGACTTTGGGTGCGGGAGGAAACCGAAGATCTCGGAGAAAACCCACGCAGGTCACGGGGAGAACGTACAAACTCCGTACAGTGAGCGCCCATAGTCGGGATCGAACCCGGGTCATTTCAGGTGACGTTTCAGGTCGGGACCCCTCTTCAGACTGACTCTCATTCTGAAGAAGGGTCTCAACCTGAAACGTCATCTATTCCTTTTCTCCAGAGATACTGTCTGACCCGCTGAGTTACTTCAGCTTTTTGTGCCTAGCTTCAGTTTAAACCAGCATCTGCAGTTCCTTCCTAAATATTATATATCACATATTATATATCACTGTAAATTCTATAGACTATTATATTTTGGCAAGACCAAGTGCAAACTGGCCGCTCGTTTCGCTGGACACCTTCGCTCAGTCTGTCTTGGTCTGTGCGATCTCCCGGTTGCCAAACACTTTAATCCCCCTCCCATTCCCACTCCAACTTTTCTGTCCTGGGCCTCCTCCATTGCCATACGTAAATTGGAGGAACAGCACCTCATATTTCGCTTGGGCAGCTTACACTTCAGCGGTGTGAACATTGACTTCTCTAACTTCAAGTAACCCTTGCGTTCTCTCTCTCTCCGCCCCCCCCCCCCTCCACCACCCTAGTCATCATACTAGTTTGACTGGAGAAACTCAGCGGGTGAGGCTGCATCTATGGAGCGACGGAAATGGGCAACGTTTCGGGCCGAAATCCTTCTTCAGACTGATGTGAGGGGGGGGCAGGAAGAAGAAAGGAAGAGGTGGAGCCAGTGGGCTAGGGAGAGCTGAGAAGGGGAAGAGAATTAGAGAAGTCAATGTTCATACCGCTGGGGTACAAACTACCCAAGCGAAATATGAGGCGCTGCTCCTCCAATTTCCGGTGGTCCTCACTCTGGCCATGGAGGAGACCCAGGACAGAAAGATCGGATTCGGAATGGGAGGGGGAGTTGAAGTGCTGAGCCACCGGGAGATCAGGTTGGTTAATGCGAACCGAGCGGAGGTGTTCGGCGAAGTAATCGCCAAGTCTACGCTTGGTCTCACCGATGTAGATCAGCTGACATCTAGAGCAGCGGATGCAATAGATGAGGTTGGAGGAGATGCAGGTGAACCTCTGTCGCACCTGGAAAGACTGTTTGGGTCCTTGAATGGAGTCAAGGGGGGAGGTAAAGCGACAAGTGTAGCATTTCTTGCGGTTGCAAGGGAAAGTGCCCGGAGAGGAGGTGGTTTCGTGTGGGAAGGGACGAATGGACCAGGGAGTTACGGAGGGAGCGGTCTCTGCGGAAAGCAGACAGGGGAGGAGATGGGAAGATGTGGCAAGTGGTGGGGTCACATTGGAGGTGGCGAAAATGACGGAGGATTATTTGTTGTAGGTGACGGCTGGTGGGGTGGAAGGTGAGGACAAGGGGGACTCTGCCCCTGTTACGAGTGGGGGGCTGGGGAGAGAGATCAGTCACGGGGTATTGAAGAGACCCTGGTGAGAGCCTCATCTATGGTAGAAGAGGGGAACCCCCGTTCCCTGAAGAATGAGGACATCTGCGATGCCCTGGTGTGGAACACCTCATCCTGGGAGCAGATGCGGCGTAGAGAGAGGAAGTGTGAGTAGGGGATGGAGTCCCAACAGGAAGCAGGGTGGGAAGAAGTGTAGTCCAGATAGCCATGGGAGTCCGTGAGTTTATAGTGGATGTCGGTCAGAAGTCTATCACCTGCTACCATCACAGGTGATAGACTTCTGACCAACACCACGGCCACGCTTGGCCAGGCCGACCCTGCAGCGCCGCCATGGCAACGGGCCTACATGGTCAGGTCAAGATCCCTGCACTTACAACAACTGGTAGATATGTTACAAAACTTACCTTCAGCGGCGCTGCAGTTCTGCCACTGGCCGTGTGCGCGACTTTGGCGCCTTTGAGGGGGGGGCGGGGTTAAAATGCGTTTTTTTCTCCTGCCTGTCCTGGATATATTTTCTCGGGCTGCTAGCTAATGCTGAAGAATTGTTCCGACTGCCGTTCTGTGAATTTTTTTTTTAAATCGTGGGCCAATTTCAGCTCTGGAGTAAAATAAAAATCCGCTTCTAATGCCGTCAACGCTGATAACCGGGACGGATTTCACGTACGGGACAGCTAAAGGTAAGCCGTTTATTTTACATATAAACGTGCTTCTTAGGATTACCTTAATCCAAATTTTACGTCGTGAAACGGTGATTTAGGCCCCATACGAACCGGCAGAGTTTTTCCTGCCGATATGGAGTTTAAATTCACCGCAACCACAACAATCCAATCGATCGCGTTCCACAAAATCCCACTCGCAAGATGATTAAAATGGCTATTAATTTACAGGAATTAAACACTAAATTCCTTCCATTTGGCCTATAAATTCATGACAATGAGATTTAAAAATTATGTTATATTGTGAATTCTTGTGTGAATGTTATTTGGACACAGACTATTTAAAAATGTTAATCTTTTCTTAAGAAATGGATAGATGTTTAGATCTAGTAATTGAATTTTGTAATTAGCTACAATTATGTAACTAACTAATTATATGCTTTAATTTCAGGTCATCCTAGTAAGATTGTTTCATATTTGTTTCAGAATGCTTCAATCTATAATAACTGGAAATTTATTTCAGTTCTCTTAATTTTTAAGAAAGTTATGGGCTTTTGACTGTCCTCGATCACAGCTTTTGTGTTGTCAATGGAAAAGCAATAGGGAACAAAATGCTAATTTCCGAGTATGAAAATGGCCATAACTTTTTTAATACTGAAGATATGAAAGTGAATTAGGTGTCAAATTAAACTTCTAATTATGCTTTATCTGATGGGGTAAATTGCAGACTTGATTTTAAAAATCTCAAAATGTTGTAACATTGCTACAACTGGGACTTGAAAATGGTCCCAATGTAGCGACTCTGTACACCGTCTCAGTGCACGACTGCTGTACACTTGTACCGTGTATGAGATGCTTACCCACGATGTATCTAAAGACTTATGTATAGTGATACTTGTACTGAACTGTGTACAAAAATGAATTTCACTGTACTTCTGTATATGTTACTAATAAAGTACAATTGTACCATAGATACCAAGTAGCTGAAAGGCTGTTGTGTTTCAGGAAGTGTTGAGACAGAGATACAAACGTCCTCAACTTCCTCCTTCCAGTTACCGCTCCCAAAGATGCACACAGACTTCTGAAACACTTGTGCTCCGTTTCGCAGAACACCTCCGCACAGTCCACCTTGGCCTATGTGATCTCCCAGTTGCCAATCGTCTCAACTCCCCCTCCCATTCCCACACTGACCTTTCTGTCCTGGGCCTCCTCCATTGCCAGAGTTTGACCCAGTGCAAATTGGAGGAACAGCACCTCATATTTCGCTTGGGCAGCTTACACCCCATTGACTTCTCAAATTTCAAGTATTCGCATTGCATTCGCTTCCCCCGCCCCCCCACCCCAAAAAAACCTCTTCACCCCCACAGAGATCGGAGTCACAAGCAGAGTTCTAGTTCCGGTTACAGTTAAGCAACTACAAGAGGCACTTATGAAATTATAACTAAGATCTACAAAAACCCATCAATATAAAGAGATACGGGCAGCACGAAGGCGCAGCGGTAGAACTACTACCTCACAGCGACAGAGACCCAGGTTGGATCCTGATTACGGGTGCTGCCCGTATGGAGTCTGCGCTTGCACGTTCTCCCCGTGACCGCGCGGGTTTTCTCCGGGTGCTCCGGTTTCCGCCCACATTCCGAAGATGAACAGCTTTGCCCGTTAATTGCCCTCAGTAAAAATTGTAAAACGTCACTAGTGTTGGAGATAGTGCTAGTGGACGGGGTGATCACTGATCAGCACGGACTCGGCGGGCCGAAAGGCCTGTTTCCGCCGTGTATCACTGAACTACATTTTTTTAAAGATGACCGAAGAATTATAATAGAGCTTCCTCTTTCTTCCCCGGTTGTACAGCTGGTAAAATGGGTCCACAGGCAATTGCTTTACAGCCTTGAGAGTGAATTCTAAAACTTGCCTAAAGTTAAACGACCATAAGATATAGTAGCAGGATTAGGCCATTGCACACTTAGTTTTGATTGTGCTGATGAATAATATGATTTTTTGCAACACAAAGTATTTCACTGGATCTCGCTACATGTGACAATATAGTATAATTGAACTATGTGATAATAGGGAATAGGTAAACATTAGAATTTTACCCCCCACAGGTTACAAACCATAACCACCTCCTCCTACCCCTCTCATAACAACTTGAACGCAAGTCCCGATCAACTCCAACGCCAGACTTCCTTATTCTTCTTCTTGCGTATGGCGTGCACAGCCTAAAGTTGGAGGACAACTTGTTCTCTTTGATCTTATTTGATTGTGCACACCGGGTTGATTGCATTCGTCGAAACAGGGTGGACCACGTGAAGGTTGCAACTCCCACCCCAGTTTCATATTGATGATAGACTTGATAGAGATACAGCGTGGAAACAGGCCCTTCGGCCCACCGAGTCCACACTGACCAGCGAACCCTGCACATTAATACTATCCGGCCCACACTAGGGTCAAGTCCCAGGCCCCGACCACGGGTGAACATTGGGGAACATCAGCGAGGAGGTTGACTGGACTTTGGTTCCTTCCCTCACAGTGGGAACTTTGGTACCGCTGTGGGGATGTTTGTGTTGTGGACCACTGTGTTCTGTGTTTTGTGGGGTTTTTTATTTTATTTTTTGTATGACTGTAAGGGAAAAAAATGTTGTTGTCTCTTCATTGAAGAGAATGACAATAAATTAAATCAAATCAAATCAAACATACACCAAGCCAATTAACCGACATACCTGGGTAAGTAAGAACTGCAGATGCTGGTTTAAATCGAAGGTAGACACAAAATGCTGGAGTAACTCCTCAGGTGAGGCAGCTGGAGAGAAGGAATGGCCGATGTTTCGGGGCTGAAGAAGGGTCTCGACCTGAAACGTCGCCCATTCCTTCTCTCCAGAGATGCTGCCTGTCCTGCTGAGTTACTCCAGCATTGTGTGTCCAATTTAGCATCATGTTTAGCACGGACATTGTGGGCCGAAGGGCCTGTTGCTGGGTTATACTGTTCTATGGGGTGAATAAGCCCAATACCAGCTGAGCCTCAGACACTTCCCAAAACCATAGAGAAGTGAAGCCGGGTAGAGTGTGGGCGATGGAGTTGTGGGTCACGGTGCAGGGAAAGTCTTGCACCCAGGGACAACACCTGTTTAACAAACAGTCAATGGTACCCATGCATCCTGAGGCCTAGCGTTGATCCAAGGAGCAGCACTTCTGGTGTGGCAGTCGTGCAGTGCAGCACTTTCCCCCAGTGCAGCCCCTCCAACAGCTTCCTCCCCGTGCAGCTCCCTCCAGTGCAGCCCCTTGCCCCAGTGCAGCCCCTTGCCCCAGTGCAGCCCCTTGCCCCAGTGCAGCCCCTTGCCCCAGTGCAGCCCCCTCTCCCCGCTCACTGCAGCACCCCTTCCCCCAACGCAGTCCCCTACCCCCCCCAACACCACACCTGCCCCAGTGAAGCTCCCTTCTCCCCCACAATGCAGCTCCTCCCCCCCATCCATGAAGCTCCTTCCTTCTCCCCCATGTCACACGTGCCCCAGTGCAGCCCCCTTTCCCCAACTATTAACCAGCATATGCACTTCCTCGTTCCTGCAAGGGACTTCACTGTATTTGTTTAGTAAAGGCTATGTTTTCGCAGAAGAGAGCCCAGCCCAACTCTGCCCTCAACCCACATCAGACAGGGGAGGTCGGACTTACAATCGGACCCTTGTCTGACTGGAGCTGGGTTTCTCGTGATCCTCTCTCCTGCCAAAGGGTTTTTAACCTCAAAGATTACACATCCCTGCTGTTCCAACAAAGTAGGCCCAATGTAAATCTGCCCACCCGACTCCAAAAGCTCAGTGGGTTCCTGTGTCTGATGGGGAGGTTGAGATGGGGGCTGAAAGATGATTGCGTATGGGCGGCCCGGTGGCGCAGCGGTAGAGTCGCTGCCTGACAGCGCTTGCTGCGCCAGAGACCCGGGTTCCATCTCGACTGTCTGTACCGAGTTTGTACGTTCTCCCCGTGACCTGGGTGGGTTTTCTCCGAGATCTTCGGTTTCTTCCCACACTTCAAAGACGTACAGGTTTGTAGGCTAATTGGCTTGGTGGATGTGTAACTTGTCCCTAGTGCGTGCAGGATAGTGTTGGTGTGCGGAGATCGCTGGTCGGTGCAGACGAGGTGGGCCAAAGGGCCTGTTTCCGTGCTGTATCTCTAAACTAAACTAAAAGGTAATTCTACAAGGCAACGGTATGGGCCAATTGACCCTGTTAACTGCGAAAGAGAGAAAGGCTTGCATTTTACTATCGCCTTTCATCTCCCATTGAGAATGCCCGTATCCACTCCCTGCCAATTGGGGGGGGCTTCGAAGTATGACCATCGCCACAAGTTAGGAAGCGCGAGAGCGTGTTTTTTTTTTTAAGAGGCAACAGCCACGCAGCAATGAGACAAAGGCTCATCTACCACAGGTGCAGATCAGGGGAAGCACGACGCTGAACTACCAGGAAAAACACTCTGCTCCTCCACAAACTGCGACCAGCATCTCTGACCGCCACACTCCAGAGAAGACAGGGCCTCTGTTTAATGCTTCCGACAGAAGAGGGCATCTCTGAGTAGGTTTACACCGAAGATAGACACAAAATGCTGGAGTAACACAGCGCGACAGGCAAGTAGAATTAGGCCATTCGAACCATCAAGTCTACTCCACCATTCAATCATGGCTGATCTATCTCTCCCTCCTAACCCCATTCTCCTGCCTTCTCCCCATAATCCCTGACACCCTTACTAATCAAGAATCTATCTATCTCTGCCTTAAAAATATCCACTGACTTGGCCTCCACAGCCATCTGTGGCAAAGAATTCCACAGATTCACCACCCTCTGACTAAAGAAATTTCTCCTCATCTCCTTCCTAAAAGAACGTCCTTTAATTTTGTGGCTATGACCTCTAGATAGAAGGAATGGGTGACGTTTCGGGTCGAGACCCTTTTTCAGACTGAAGGAGTCTGATGAAGGGTCTCGACCCGAAACGTCACATATTCCTTCGCTCCAGAGATGCTGCCTCACCCGCTGAGTTCCTCCAGCATTTTTGCCTACTCCAGCACTTTGTGTCCCTTTTGTGTAAACCAGCATCTGCAGTTCCTTGTGCCTACAAGAGTCAAGAGTGAGTGATTGTCGTATGTACTGAAAACGAAAGTGAAATTCTTCCATGGATCAGCGTATCAGATCCATAAACTCAGTACTTATCAATAACATAATATAAACGATTATTTGGAAATCCCACGTATTAGTGCAGAAAGCCTGAAGTCCTTTGAACAATCAAGGCACTTCAAAGTTCACAGCTTAATTAGTCTTGTGTAATGTTTCAGAGTCTGATGATTAGAGTCATACAGTACGAAAAAAGTTCCATCAGTACAATTCATTCACGTTGACCAAGATGTCCCATCTAAGCTTGTCCCATTTACCTGCATTCATACAATACCCTTCTAAACAGTACCTATCCATGTACTTGTCCAAGGGTCTTTGAAATGCTATTTATGGTACCTGCCTCAACTACCTCTTCCGGCAGCTCGTTCCATACACCCACCACCCTCAAGTTCCTATTAAATGTTTCCACTCTTACAATGTCTCCCGGTTCTGGATACCTCTACTCTAGGTAAAAGATTCTGTGAAGTCACCCTGCCCAAGCCCCTCGTGATTTTATACATCTTGAATGTGTCACCCTCAGCCTCCAGCGCTCCAAGGAATGATCTCCCAGCCTGCCTAACCTCTCCCAATCGCTCAGCCCCTCAAGTCCCGGCAACATCCTCGTAAATCATCTCCCCACTCATTCCGTGATTGTTGGGATGAAGCTGTTCTTGAAACGGGAGGTCTTGGTTTTCAGACTCCAGACTAGCTCCTTACCAACTGTAGGAGTGAAAAGTAAGCTTGGCCAGGGTGGTGTGGGCACTCGATGATGAGGATTCTCTTGAACCTCTACAGGTGCACAGTAGAGAGCATATTAGCTGGTTGCATCGTGGCCTGGTTCGGCAACTTGAACGTCCAGGAGCGGAAAGAACTTCAAAAAGTTGTGACCACTGCCCAGTCCATCCCCGGCTCTGACCTCCCAACCATCAAAGGGATTTATCGGATTCGCTGCCTCAAAAAGGCAGCCAGCATCATCAAAGACCCACACCACCCAGGCCACACACTCATCTCACCATTGCCATCAGGAAGAAGGTACAGGATCCTGAAACTGTAAAGACCAGGTTCAGGAACAGCTTCTTCCCCACAGCCATCAGGCTATTAAACACTAAAGCTTCATAAGCTATGAACTACAATAGACTATTATTATTATTATTGCACTGTTATCAGTTTTTTAAAATAATTTTTGTTATATTATTCATTATGTTTACATATTGTGTTGTGCTGCAGCAAGTAAGAATGTCATTGTTCTATCTGGGACATATGACAATAAAACACTCTTGGCAATGGTTCTAAGCGACAGTAGCGCAGGCTCCAGGACTGAATGGCCAACACCAGCTGGACTTGACCTTTATCTTGCACCAAATGTTATTCACTTTATGTGTTGGAATGAGCTGCTCGATGCTGGCTTTCACCGATGGTAGACACAAAACTCTCCAGTAACTCGACGGGACAGGCAGCATCTCTGGAGAGAAGGAATGGGTGACGTTTCAGGTCGAGACCCTTCTTCAGAGTCAGGGGAGAGGGAAACTAAAGATATGGAACGGTAAGGTGTGAAAAAGACAGATCAAAGCAGACGCTGATCAAGGAAATGTAGAATGGTCCATTATTGACTGAGGGGAAGGGGACAACAAGGCATACAAACAGTTAAAAAAATATGTTCTGTCATAGAAACATAGACAATAGGTGCAGGAGCAGGCCATTCGGCCCTTCGAGCCAGCACCACCATTCAATATGATCAGAGCTAATCATCTAAAATCAGTAACCAATTCCCGTTTTTTCCCCATATCCCTTGATTCCGTTAGCCCTAAGAGCTAAATCTAACTCTCTCTTGAAGATATTCAGTGAATTGGCCTCCACTGCCATCTGTGGCAGAGAATTCCACAGAGTCACAACTCTCTGGGTGATATGTTTTTCCTCATCTCAGTCCTAAATGGCCGACCCCTTATTCTTAAACTGTGTGACCCCTGGTGCTGGGCTCCCCCACGATGGGGAACATTCTTCCCGCATCGAGCCTGTCCAATCCCTTGATGTCCTGGAATTTAAAGTGGGTTGGACTGCCACCAACCCTACTGGACTGTTAACGTTGAGAAGCATGACATACCTCAGAGGGGGGGGGGGGGTTACATTCAGAATTTGTAAGAGTCACATCTATTGTCTGCAGACATGAGTTACAGCTTACAGCTGACCATGTAAAAGGAATCCTAGGAATGGGAGACGTTTTCAGGAACTTGGTGTCCGTCTGGGGTTTTTTTGCTGCACACTGTGTGCGGAACACCTGCCTGCTTAAGTCATGGCTTCCCAAAAGTTGTAAAGGTCAATAAATATCTTTGCGTGGGGTTTTCCTTGGTTTTTGTAACTGGAACAGTGTAATCTCCCACACATTCCCCACTCAACCACTAGTGTGGAGTCAGAGGAGACCCCCTCCCCCCCCCCCTTCCACCCCCCACTTATCTCAGGGATAACATAACATAATAATAATAATTAGGCCATTCGACCCATCAAGTACAATTAGGCCGAGAATTACAGGTGGAGAAAAGATTTAAAGAAGTAGAGAGATTGTATTGGATGATTCTTCTGCAGTTGCATAGGGCTCTGGTGAGACCACATCTGGAGTATTGTGTACAGTTTTGGTCTCCCAATTTGAGGAAGGACATCCTTGTGATTGAGGCAGTGCAGCGTAGGTTCACGAGATTGATCCCTGGGATGGCGGGACTGTCATAGGAGGAAAGATTGAAAAGACTAGGCTTGTATTCACTGGAGTTTAGAAGGATGAGGGGGGATCTAAGAGAAACATATACAATTATAAAAGGACTGGACAAGCTAGATGCAGGAAAAATGTTCCCAATGTAGGGCGAGTCCAGAACCAGGGCCACAGTCTTAGAATAAA
>CM075991.1:13818365-13849269 GCA_038087875.1 Malacoraja senta
GACGGAGGGACCAGAGGAATCTATCGGCGGGACTCTGAGTTCAGCAATGCGATGGTATAATTGTAGAAGCTGCTCCTCATCCTACTGGTACGAGACCTGAGGCTCCTGTACCGCCTCCCTGATGGGAGGAGGGCAAACAGTCCATGGTTGGGGTGGGAGGGGTCTTTAATGATCTTCCCAGCCCGTTTCAGACACCGTTTTCGGTGGAGGGCATCCATGGCAGGGAGCGGGGCACCGATGATGTACTGCGCGGTTTTCACCACCCGTTGTAGTGCCTTCCTGTCCGCAACAGTGCAGCTGCTGTACCATGCCGTGAAGCAGGTGGTCAGGATGCTCTCGATGGTAAACCGGTAGAAGTTGGTCAGGATCTGGGGGGACAGGTGGGCTTTCTTGAGCCTCCTCAGGAAGTAAAGGCGCTGCTGTGCCTTTTTGATCAGCTTGGAGGTGTTGAGGGACCAGGACAAATCCTCCGAGATGTGTACCCCGAGGATCACCAGCAACAGACTGGTTCCAAGATGCAGCACAGAACGCCACAGGAGATCCTTCTTCCCTGTGGCTATCAAACTGTACAACTCCTCCCCCTTCTGTCATGGGGGAGACTGACTCCCCTCACCCCCAATCTTTGCACATTCCCAATCCTTTCCACTCGTCACTTTAATTTCATGTGTCATGTATCTAGTGTTTTCATGACTGTTGGCAGATCAATTTCCCTCCTGGGATGAATAAAGTTCTTTCGTATCGAATCATGTCGTTATCATCCATTCTTTTCAGTGGGAAGAATGTGAAGATGGATGACGGTGCTGGGCCTGTACTCGCTGGAGTTTAGAAGGATGAGGGGGGGGGGGGGACCTCGTTGAAACTTATCGAATAATGGAAGGCCCGGATAGAGTGGATGTGGAGAGGATGTTTCCACTAGTGGGTGAGTCTAGGACCAGAGGCCATAGCCTCAGAATTAAAGGATGGACCTTGAGAAAGAAGAGGAGGAATTTCTTTAGTCAGAGGGTGGTGAATCTGTGGAATTCATTGCCACAGAAGGCTGTGGAGGCCAAGTCATTGATTATTTTTTTTAAATGGAGACTGATAGGTTCTAGATTATTACAGGTGACAGGGGTTATGGGGAGAAGGCAGGATAATGGGGTTAGGAGGGAGAGATAGATCAGCCATGATTGAATGGCGGAGTAGACTTGATGGGTTGAATGACTTATGAACATGAACTTTTTACTTGCATCACAGGATGCTGGAATCTCCCTGGTCCCATTGGAGATACACAGCACTCTCCTCCTGGTATCGACCAATGTTTCATGATGATAAGAATATACAGAGCGCTGGAGTATCTCAGCGGGTCAGGCAGCATCTCTGGAGAACATGGATAGGTGACGTTTCGGGTTGGGGTCCTTGATCAGGTAATAGACTGATCCATGTGAGGAAGGTTTTAGTTAGGCAGAGATGGTTGAATACACAAGTGGCCCGACCTGAAACCTCACCAATCCATGTTCTCCAAAGATGCTGCCTGACTCGCTGGGTTACTCCAGCGCTTTGTGTCCTTTTTTGTAAGCCAGCTCCTGCAGTTCCTTGTTTCTACATTCCCCCAAGAAATTGCAGAGAGTCGTGGATGCAGCGCAGACCATCACACAAACCAACCTCCCTTCCATTGACTCCATCTACACTTCACGCTGCCTCGGCAAGGCCAGCAGCATCATCAAGGACCAGTCTCACCCCAGTCACTCCCTCTTCTCCCCTCTCCCATCAGGCAAGAGGCACAGAAGTGTGAAAACGCACACCTCCAGATTCAGGGACAGTTTCTTCCCTGCTGTTATCAGGCAACTGAACCATCCTATCTCCAACTAGAGTGCGGTCCTGAGCTACTATCTACCTCATTGGAGACGCTCGGACTATCTTTAATCGGACGTTACTGGACTTTATCTTGCTCTCAACATTATTCCCTTTATCCTGTATCTGTACACTGTGGATGGCTCGATTGGAATCATGAATAGGTTTTCCACTGACTGGATAGCATGCAACATAAAGCTTATCATAGAAACATAGAAAATAGTTGCAGGAGTAGGCCATTTGGCCCTTCGAGTCAGCACCGCCATTCAATATGATCATGGCTGATCATCCACAATCAGTACCCCGTTCCTGCTTTTTCCCCACACATCCCTTGATTCCTTTAGCATTAAGAGTTAAATCTAACTCTCTCTTCAATGTGTCACCCTCTCTTCAATGATCTCTGTAGCTCGGTACAGATGGGACAATAAATGGCACTAAAGCAAGCTGATGTGGTGCATTTTCAGCTCGAGCTCTGCTGCCTCCTGGGCCTGGGTTCCTTTGTGGTCACAAGCAACCCAGCATTTTATCAGACACAACGACGGGTGTGAAGCTGCGTTTTGGTCTCCTGTTTGACGTCAATGTGCTCTCTAGATCGGATGGCCTAGGTGTCTTCAGCAAGGCGGCCCGCTTCTCGACCCGCCTGAGAATCAGCCGCTGAGCTAATTGCGGTTAGACAATGGCAAAGCCTGCTCGCAGTATGTTACAGAGTAGCCTGAGAATCAGACGTAATGTCTGGTGCCGAGATGCCTTCACCTCTGCAGAGGTTCGGAACTGTAGGCATCTCGGCACCAGACATTACGTCTGATTCTCAGGCTAATCTGTAACTTACTGTGAGCAGGCTAAGGTTGTGAGCTTGTATCGTGTAGGAAGGAACTGCAGATGCTGAGGAAAGACACAAAGTGCTGGAGTAACTCAGCGGGACAGGCGGCATCTCTGGAGAGAAGGAGTGGGTGACGTTTCAGGCCGAGACCCTTCTTCAGAAGAGCCAATGGGAGGGTGGTTGGTTAGTGTGATGGTCAGAAGGGTCTCGACCCGAAACGTCACCCATTCCTTCCCTCCAGAGATGCTGCCTGTCCCGCTGAGTTACTCCAGCTTTGTTGTGACTTTAAAAAAAAGTTTTTTAGAGATACAGTAATTCAAATTTCACTGTGCATTAATTGGTACATATGACAATAAACTGACCTTGATACCTTTGAACAGGCCCTTCGTCCCACCGAGTCTGCGCTGACCAGCGATCTCACACTAACTCTATCCTACACCCACTAGGGACAAGTTACATTTACCAAGCCAATTAACCTACAAACCTGCACCGCTTTGGAGTGTGGGAGGAAACCGAAGATCTCAGAGAAAAGCCACGCAGGTCACAGGGTGAATGTACAAACTCCATGCAGAGAGCACCCGTAGTCAGGAGCGAACCTGGGTCTCTGGCCCTGTAAGGCAGCAACTCTACCAGGCCATCTGTGTAAGGGTGTATCCATGCCTGATGGGAGAGGGGACAAGAGGGAGAGGAATAAACCTATGTGGTTAGTGGGAGAACGTGCAAACTCCACACACAGACAGCACCCACAGGTCAGAATCCAACCCGGAGCTCTGGCGCCATGAGGCAGCAGCTCTACCCGCTGCACCACCGTGATGCCCTACTTAGGTTGGGCTGGCTGTGATTTTCCTCTCTCTCCCCCGCCCATCCCCTACCCTACACAAACCACAGCAACATGTCCAGGGCTCGCTGGCTCCTCACCCAGTGCAATAGAAAGTTAGAGAGAGGGGGGGAGAGAAGAAGACGAGAGAGAGAGAGAGGGAGGGTGGGGCAGAGAGAGAGAGAGAGAGAGAGAGAGAGAGAGAGAGAGAGAGAGAGAGAGAGAGGGGGGGTGGGGCAGAGAGAGAGAGAGAGAGAGAAAGGGAGAGAGAGTGAGAGAAGGAGAGAGAGGGGGAGAGAAGAAGATGAGAGAGAGAGGGGGGTGTGGGGCAGAGAGAGAAAGGGAGAGAGAAAGGGAGAGAGAGAGAGAGGAGAGAGAGAGAGAGAGAGAGAGAGAGAGGGAGAGAGAGAGAGAAGGAGAGAGAGAGAGAGAGAGAGAGAGGGGAGAAAGACAAGAGAGAGGGGGTGTGGGGCAGCGAGAGAAAGGGAGAGAGAGAGAGAGGAGAGAGAGGGGAGGGAGAGAGAGAGAGAGAGGGTGAGAGAGGGGGAAAGGAAGACAAGAGAGAGCAAATGATCTGTGTTATTGTGAAGGAGAGAGAGAGGGAGTGAGGAAGACGAGAGAGAGAGAGAGAGAGAGAGAGGGGGGGAGAGAGAGAGAGAGAGAGAATGGTGCAGAGAGAAAGAGCAAATGACAACAGTGTTATTGTGATGGTGTCTCTGGCTGGAAGGAACAACCTCTTCAGAGACACCCATTCACACAGGATGCTGAGATGAGAAAGCGAGGAAAATGAAACCAGAATGTTGTATTGATAAATGGAGCAGTCATGTGTTCCCAGGCTGCTGAGTGTTAGCTGGCTTTGAGTGGGGAGAGTCAGCAGGTCCTCATTCCTCAGTCAGCTGTCTACCCTCAATTCTCTGCTGTATGTCTACGTTCAGTCACATCCTCCTGACCTCAGGGCAAGTGGTTTTGGCATCTTTCCCCCCTCCCCCCCGTTCTTAACAAGGACTTTATTGAGTATTAGCATTTTACTGTGTACCAGAAGGCACAAAGACTTTCAAAAGTCACATTGCATCAGGCAATGATTAAAATGCAATATTGCCATCTTTATCAACACCACACTCGACCCCCCGCCGCTCGGCGACCAGCGATCACATAAGCCCTCTAGAGTCCCCATGGACACCTGTGTGTTCCCTCTCCATGGACACGTGAGCACAGACGCTTGCCCGGAAGAGGGGAAGACAACCGACTCTGGAGTGACCATCGACCACCCGCTGCCTGGACCCGCGAACGGCCATCTTGTATTTTTGTTAAGACTAGGGAGGGTGAAAAGCCCGTTTGATCTTTCTGCTCCCTAATCACACTGCCCATCCACACAAGCTTACTTTAGTTTAGTTCAGAGATACTGTGTGCGGAAACAGGCCCTTCGGCCCACCGAGTCCATGCTGACCAGCGATCCCCGCACACCAACCCCGTCCACACACACTAGGGACAATTGTACATGTATAACCAAGCCAATTAACGTACAAACCGGCACGTCTTTGGAGTGCGAGGGGGAAAACTGAAGATCTCGGGGAAAACCCACGGGGAGAACGTACAAACTCCGTACGGACAGCACCTGTGGTCAGGATCGAACCCGGGTCTCTGGCGCTGTAGGGGAGTAGCTCAACGCTGCGCCACCGTGCCGCCCATGGTGATATTCCACTTTCTCAACGCCTTGGGATGATGAAGCGGTGAAATCTAGGATGGGGCAGAGACTTAAAAAATGATTCTAGTTTAGTTTGGAGATACAGCGCGGAAACAGGCCCGTCTGCCTATTATATGTACAGAAGCATAGAGATGTATAAGATCCTGAGGGGAATGGATAGGGTGAATGCACACAGTCTTTTACCCAGAATAGGGTGGAATCAAGAGCAAGAGCACATAGGTTTAAGGTGAGGGGAGGGGATGATTTAATAGGAACCTGAGGGGCAATTTTCTCACACAAAGGGTGGTGGGGATATGGAAAGAGCTGCCAGAGGAGGCAGTTGAGACAGGTTTAGATGGATATGGGCCAAACGCAGGCAGGTGGGACTAGTGTATATGGGGCATATTGGTCAGCATGGGCAAGTTGGGCTGAAGGGCCTGTTTCCAAGCTCTATGACTATGAGGCCCAGATCCATCAATCTCTCCTAATAGGTCCCTCACCCTCACCCTCACCCTCACGTTCTATGTTCTATGTTGTGTGACATCTGGTGGAACAGATAGCCCAATGCTCTCCACCCCACCCATCACCCAGAGAGTTGTGAACCTGTGGAATTTTCTGCTGCAGAAGGCAGTGGTGGCCGATTCACTGAATGTTTTCAGGAGAGAGTTAAATTTTGGTCTTAGGGCTAAAGGAATCAGGGATATGGGGAGAAAGCAGGAACGGGGTACTGATTTTGGATGATCAGCCATGAACATATTGAATGGCTGTGCTGGCTCGAAGGGCCAAATGGCCTACTCCTGCACCTATTGTCTATTGTCTATGATCATATTGAATGGCGGTGCTGGCTCGAAGGGCCGAATGGCCTACTGCACCTATTGTCTATTGTCTATGACCATATTCAATGGCGGTGCTGGCTCGAAGGGCCGAATGGCCTACTCCTGCACCTATTGTCTATTGTCTATGACCATATTCAATGGCGGTGCTGGCTCGAAGTGCCGAATGGCCTACTCCGGCACCTATTGTCTATTGTCTATGACCATATTCAATGGCGGTGCTGGCTCGAAGGGCCGAATAGACAATAGACACTAGGTGCAGGAGTAGGACATTTGGCCCTTCGAGCCAGCACCGCCATTCAATGTGATCATGGCTGATCATCCCCAATCAGTACCCCGTTCCTGTCTTCTCCCCATAATCCCCTGACTCCGCTATTTTTAAGAGCCCTATCTAGCTCTCTCTTGAAAGCATCCAGAGAACTGTCCTCCACCGCCCTCTGAATGGTCTATTTTCCGGCACCTATTTTCTAATTTTCAATGTTTCTATGATCAGTGTCCCTGGATGTGAATTCTGCCCTCAGCGCTCGGTTCCGTTGCCATTGTGGGCTGATGTTTAATTCTCCGGTGGTAGTTGGTGCTGACTCAGCAGCCAGCCAGCCTGCTGGCCTTTTGTGCAGCTTCCAACAGATCGTCTCGCTGAAAGAGCAGCGGCGTCTCCAGTGGCAACGGGCCGTCGCCCTCGAGCCGCGGGGCCCTGCTGATTGGGTCGGCTTCATTCCCGTCGCCCTGCATTCTTTCACTGACTCTCTCAGCTGCCTGAGTGCCTGTGAGCCAACTCCTTCACCTCTCTGACTTTACGTGGTGTGTCTGGCCTAACAAGCAGCTTGCCGTTGTTCCTGCTCCCCCCCCCTTCCTCAAACCCCTCCCCCGGCTCAGCTGAAGGCTTCACTGTCTCCCACACTAACACCCGGACGCTGAGATTCCTGCAGATGCACACAAAAAGCTGAAGTCTGAAGAAGGCGTCTCAACCCGAAACGTCACCCATTCCTTCAGAGACGCTGCCTGTCCCGCCGAGTTACTCCAGCATTTTGTGATTTAAACCAGCATCTGCAGTTCTTTCCTGCACACAAAAAGCTGGACTGGATAGAGTGGATGTGGCGAGGATGTGTCCACTAGTGGGAGAGTCTAGGATCACAGGTTATAGCCTGAAATTAAAGGACGTTCCTCTGGGAAGGAGATGAGGAGGAATTTCTTTAGTCAGAGGGTGGTGAATCTGTGGAATTCTTTGCCACAGAAGGCCGTGGAGGCCAAGTCAGTGGATATTTTTACGGCAGAGATAGATAGATTCTTGATTCGTACGGGTGTCAGGGGTTTTGGGGAAGAGGCAGGAGAATAGGCTTAGGAGACAGAGATAGATCAGCCATGATTGAATGGTGAAGTAGACGATGGGCCGAATGGCCCAATTCTCCTCCTATCCCTTATGACCTTATGAGTAACTCAACGGGTCAGACAGCATTTCTGGAGAAAAGGAATAGGTGACGTTTCGAGTCGAGAACTTTCTTCTCACTGAGAGTCGGAGGAATGGAATTCCCACCTCAATTCCCAGACTCTAGGCAGCTTTTGAGTGCCCCTAACCAGCTCAGCTGCACAGTGGCACAGCGGGTACAGCCACTGCCTCGCAGCGCCGGAGACCACGGTTCGATCCTGACCTCGAGTGCTGTCTGTGCGGAGTTTGCCCGTTCTCCCTGTGACGGCGTGGGTTACCTCCGGGTGCTCCGGTTTCCTCCCACACCCCCAAAGATGTGCGCGTTTGTAGATTGATTGTCCCTCTGTTAAATTGCCCTTGGTGTGTGGAGAGTGGGTGTGAAAGTGGGATAACGTGGAACTAGTGTGAAGGAGTGATCGATGGTCGGCGTGGACTTGGTGGGTCCTTGGGTCCTTGCTGCATCTCTAAGCTAAAAGTAAACACTAAAATCACATTGCATGGGAAAGGTTGCAGATGCTGATTTAAGGTTCGTGTACCAACACTGATTACCTTTCGTTGCAGCGGGGACAATTTACAGACGGCAATTAGCGTGCAAACTCCACACGGACAGCACCCGAGGTGAGGATCGAACCCTGGGTCTCTGGCGCTGTGAGGCAGCAGCTCTACCGCTGCGCCACCGTGCCACCCACCCCCACTGTGAAGGCGAATGTACAATTGCCTTCTTTGCCACCCTGTCTACCACTCACTGTGTCGTGAGCCAAGACTGTTCTATTGTCATTGGATCCAAAACGGAACAATGAGATTCTTACTTGCAGCAGCCAAACAGGTTTGTAAACTCAGTACTTAATAAATAATATCATAATCAAACAAATAATAAGATCAATGGATAAAAAAACATAATATGGTGCAAAAATAAACAAAGAAAGTTCACAATTCAGAGATTAGTTGTAGGTTGCAGTGTTTAATAGCCTGATAGTTACATAGAAAATAGGTGCAGGAGGAGGCCATTCGGCCCTTCGAGCCAGCTCCGCCATTCATTGTGATCGTGGCTGATCGTCCCCAATCAATAACTCATGCCTGCCTTCTCCCCATATCCCTTGATTCCACTAGCCCCTAGAGCTCTACCTAACTCTCTCTTAAATCCATCCAGTGATTTGGCCTCCACTGCCCTCTGTGGCAGGGAATTCCACAAATTCACAACTCTCTGGGTGAAAAAGTTTTTTCTCACCTCAGTCTTAAATGGCCTCCCCTTGATTCTCAGAACGTGGCCCCTGGTTCTGGACTCGCCCAACATTGGGAACATTTTTTCTGCATTGGGAAGAAACTGCTCCTGAACCTGGACGTTACCCTTTTCAGGCTCCTGTACCTTCTTCCCGATGGCAGGGGTGAAGTGAATGTGTGGACACGATGGTGTGGGTCTCTGATGATGCTGGCTGCCTTTTTGAGGCAGCGCCTCCTGTACATCCCTTCGATGGTGGGGAGGTCAGTACGCGCGATAGACTGGGCTGTGGTCACCGCTTTATGCAATCTTCTTCGATCCCGAGCGTTTGCGTTGCTGAACCAGGCCATGATGCAAGCAGTCAGTATGCTCTCTGTACCATCCAACTGTGCACCTGTACTCCAAGACCCCTCTGCTCTACAACACTCCCTAGGCCCCCCCTACCTGTGGGTAAGCTTATGCAGCTGACCTTCAGAGCTATGGGTGTCAGGTGGTGATCTGCTGTTGTAACGGCCGCCATTGTCAGTAGAATGTTCTTCATTCTTCACAACACTTGCTTAGAAGGTCTATCCCTGTAAGTGACACTTGTACTGCACTTGTACTGGGACTGCTTACCCCTGAGAGCAAATGTTACCGTGAAGTCCCACCTGGACAACATAGACCAGAACAACCCAACTGAAGTGAAAGTGAGAAGTGACACTGCTCCTCGTGGTCGGGTCAGAGGTGTACCAATCACCAGTCGCTCTGTTAGCACCACAATTGTGGGCGGCACAGTGGCGCAGCTGGTAGAGTTGCTGCATCACAGCGCCAGCTTCAGCCCTGACCTCAGATGCTGTCTGTGCGGAGTTCGCACGGAGTTCTCAATGGGACCACGTGGGCTTCCTCCTGGGTGCTCCGGTTTCCCCCACCATCCCAAAGATTTGCGGGTTTGTAGGTTAATTGGCCCTCTGTAAATTGTCCCTCATGTGTAGGGAGTGGATGAGAAAGTGGGATAACGTAGAACTAGCTGGGTGGAGGATGGATGGTTGGCGTGGACTCAGTGGGCCAAAGGGCCTGTTCCTCGTTGTATCTCTAAACTAGGCTAAACTAAACTAAACTAAACTAAACCAAGGAGAAGGAAGAAGGGTCCCAACCCGAAATGTCACCTCTCCATGTTCTCCTGGATTGCCAACTGACCCACTGAGTTACTCCAGCACTTTGTGTCTTTCCTTGGTAAACAAGCATCTGCAGTTCCTTGTCTCCTCCAGGACTATTGTGCGGATGTTGCTGGGACCCTTTGAGCTATCAGTGAGTTCTATGGTTGGTACATGTGAACACGACCATGCAGACATGGTGGGCAGGTGTGAGGTGCACTGACCAACATCGAACATCGGAGGCGACCCTGAGCTTCAGGCAAGGACCGGGCGGGTGAAGATGGTCATGGCCACATAGTCTCCTTTATAGCCAAGTCACAAGCTCTCTTGATGGGTCAAAGGCAGAGGTGTTGCTCGCCCCATGGGTGGGGAAGGTGAGAGGCCTTGACATGGTTTTGATGGAAGCCACTGGGATTCAGAACATTTTACACGATGGCCAGATATTTTAAGCACCATTGAATGTGCGGGGATCTGTTCTAAATAAGGAGTAAGGCATTTAGAACGGAGACAAGGAAACACATTTTCTCACAGAGAGTGGCGAGTCTGTGGAATTCTCTGCCTCAGAGGGCGGTGGAGGCCGGTTCTCTGGATGCTTTCAAGAGAGAGCTAGATAGGGCTCTTAATGATAGCGGAGTCAGGGGATATGGGGAGAAGGCAGGAACGGGGTACTGATTGTGGATGATCAGCCATGATCACATTGAATGGCGGTGCTGGCTCGAAGGGCCAAATGGCCTACTCCTGCACCTATTGTCTATTGTCTATTGTCTAAATGGAGCTGCTGATAAGGACAGTAACATCAATATGTTCAAAATACACCACGAACAAGCTGGAACAACCCATTGTGGTACCATGAGAATAGTGGGACTGAAGTGTAAAGAAGCGAGATTGACTGTACACTTGTAGAGTGTAATATTGATAATGAAATGAAAAACCACATAAGAACAGTTCAGTTTATTATCACGTGCACTGATGTACATTGAAAAGCTTCTTTGTTATGTTCTATCCAGTCAGCGGAAAGACTATACAACATTACAATCCAGCCATTCACAGTGTATAGATACATGGTAAGGCAATAACGTTTAGTGCAAGATAAAGTCCGGTAAATTCCCATTAAAGATAGTCTGAGGGTCTCCATTGAGGTAGATGGTAGCTCAATCTTGTTGGTATGTTGACTGATACAAACTGCCTGGATGAGGGGATATTACCTACAAGGAAAGGTTGTGCAACTTGGATAGTTTTCTCTACAATGTCCAATGCCAAGGGAAGACCGGATAGAATTATGTAAAATTATGAGTAGCGTTGATTTCTCTAACTTCAAGTAATCCTTGCTTTCCCTCTCTCTCCATCCCTCCCCCACCCTAGTTCTCCGACTAGTTTCACTGTCCTCCTCATTAGATTTTACAGATTTTATGCTTCGTTGTCACCTTCTCCTCAATTAACCATGAACCATTCTACATCTCCTCGATCATCATCGACTTTGATCTGTCGTTTTCACACCTCGCCCTTCCATATCTCTAGTTGCCTGCTCCCCCTCGAATCTCAGTCTCAACAAGGGTCTCGACCCAAAACGTCACCCATTCCTTCTATCCGGAGATGCTGCCTGTCCCGCGGAGTTACTCCAGCATTTTGTGTCTATCTTCGGTGTAACCAGTTCATTCTTACACAGAGGAACGATCAGGCCTGATGACTTCCCAACCTCTGTAAAAGGCCAGCAGGGAAACCATCCAGTGACAAGGAGAAGCCACAGACACAACGCCAGTCTGAAACAGACTGCATGCAAGAGCAGAAAAGTAGGAAGTATTCTGAAAAAAACATAATTAAGAACTATTTTCATTGGGTTTGTGGTATCTGGAACTTGTGATTAGTGTAGTCGTTAATGAGGTATTGGTCTCTCATGATCAGAGGGTTTACCATTGATACTTAGCATTGTGACATACTGTAATCTTGGTTGCTTGTAAACACAGTAATATTTTAGTACAAGGCGGTGAGATTTGTCTTACGTGAAGTCCACAGTGGGAACATTCATTGGCTCTACCAGCTTCCACTCACCCACCACAACACTGGTTAGTTTACATATTATGGTGTTATTGTTGACAGCAAAAGAAAAGACATTGTTTTGTGTAGATTGGTCCCTATATTCACAGAGATAGACAGTCTATATGAAGAGTTTCCTGTGTCACATTCTACATGGCTAACTGATAGGACAATGTATGCAGGGTCATCTTTGCTGCAGTAGGTTAACTACATTTTTTTAAAGGGATAGCAGAGGATAAGAGTTGAGGAACAAGGAACTGCCGATAGGCGCAAAATGCTGGAGTAACTCAGTGGGACAAGCAGCATCGCTGGAGAGATAGGCTGGGTAACGTCTCGGGTCAAGACCCTTCTTCAGACTAGTCAGGGGAAAGGAAAACGAGAGATATAGATGGTGATATAAAGATGTATAGAATAAGTGAATGAAAGATATGCAAAAAAGTAACGATGATAAAGGAAACAGGCCATTGCTAGCTGTTTGCTGGGTGAGAACAGGAACCTGGTGCGACTTGGGTGGGGGAGGGGTAGAGAGAGAGAAAATGCCAGGGTTACATGAAGTTAGAGAAATCAATTTTCTTTACACTGGCTTGTAAGCTGCCCAAGCGAAATATGAGGCGCTGTTCCTCCAATTTGCGATTAGCATCATTCTGACAATGGAGGAGGCCGAGGACAGAAAGGTCATTGTGGGAATGGGAAGAGGATTTTATGTTTACAAAAAAGCTGGAGTAACTCAGTGGGTCAGGCAGCATCTCTGGAGAAAAGGAATAGGTGACTTTTCAGGTCGAAATCCCTCCTCAGACTGAGTGAGTCTGAAGAAGGGTCGCTCAGTCTGAAGAAGGGTCTTGGCCCGAAACGCAATCTGTTCCTTTTTTCCTGAGATGCTGCCTTGTCCCACTGAGTGACCCCGGCTTTTGTGTCTCTCTTCGGTTTAAACCTGCAACCGCAGTTCCTTCGTGCACAGTGTGTAGGTTTGTTATCATCACGTGTTACGAGATACAGTGAAAAGGTTTGGCTTGCATGGTATCCAAACAAATCAGACACATTACACATCAATTTAATCAGGTCAAGCTCAGGTACAATAGGTGGAGAAATGTGAAGATACAGAGTGCAGAATATAGTTCTCAGCATTGTAGCGCACTGGTCCCAGAGACAAAGTCCAATGTCTGCAATAGGGTAGAGGTGAATCGGACAGTACCTTAGCTTATGGAAGCCTGATAACAGAGGGGAAGAAGCTGCTCCTGAGTCTGGTGGTGCGCACTTTCAAGCTCCTGTACCGTCTGCCGGACGGGAGCAGGGAGAAGAAGGGATGACCGGGGCTGGGCAAGTGTTTGTGGGCCCTGTCATTGCTTCCTGCCTTCAATGCAAAGTGAAAGGGATATGTCCGAGATTAGCTCTTCTCCGGAGAGACTGCATCTTGCGTGTGAGCCTGGAACTCAGTGTGGAAATGTTTTCCCGATCGTGTGCAAGAATAGAAGGTTAAAAAGCCAGTATCTGTAAGGGTGGCCAAGAACCTAAAGGCTTCACTGGTTCACACATGTTCTTTAGGTATTTGCCAAAGCTATGCTGTTTCACTAACATGTAACTCCCAACTCTGACATGACCTAACCAGCTGGTTAAGACCATAGAAACTAGTTTAGTTTATTGTCACGTGCACCAAGGTACAGTGAACAGCTTTTGTTGCTAAAACCCCTGTCCCACGGTACGAGTTCATTCCAAGAGTTCTCCCGAGTTTGCCCTGATTCGAACTCGGAGATTTACGGTAATGGCCACTCGTCGGTACTCGGGGCTCTCGTGGACATTTTTCATCATGTTGAAAAATCTTCACCAGTCTTCCTGTGCTTACCTGCCGTGAGGGTGTCTTCCCGAGTACCTGCCGTTAGCATTACGAGCCGCTAAGAGACGTCCCCGAGCTCCGACGTACCTGCTACGTTCATTCTCCGTGCTTACCACGAATTTGATTTTTTTAAAACTCGGGAGAGCTCTTGGAATTAACTCGTACCGTGGGACAGGGCTATCACCAGTCAACGGAAAGACAAGACATGATTACAATCACACCATTCACAGTATACAGATACTTGATAAGGGAATAATATTTAGTGCAAGGTAAAGCAGTAAAGTCCGATCGAAGATAGTCCGAGGGTTACCGATGAGGTAGATAGTAGTTCAGGACCACTCTCTGGTTGTTGGTAGGACGGTTCAGTTGCCTGATAACAGCTGGGAAGAAACTGCCCTGAATCTGGAGGTGTGCGTTTTCACACTGCAATGCAAGCTTGTGAATGATTTAACATCGCGGGAATGAATGAAAAGCACATGCTAGAGAATACGGATGACGGAAGAGTGACGAATTGTGCGGGCAGTGCACTGGATGTATGGAGAAGATACGTAGCGTGAACCTGGACAGATATACATGGATAGGAAGGGTTTCAGGGATATGAGCGCAAATGCAGTCAAATGGGACCAGCCCAGAATGCCAACTCAAACAGCATGGACAAGTTGGGCCAAAGGGCCTGTTTCCCACCTGTGTATCTCAATAGCTCCAAACCTGATATCTGTAACCTTATATATTATGATAGCCCGTGAAACCTTATCCTCACTAACAATGTGTTTCTTCTGGCAGTGTGACAGAAGTGACATCATTCGAGACTTTGGACAGGAAGTGTTTGTGGTCACAAGGTTATTGATGTAGTGTTTATCAAACATTGCTAAATAGATCCTCATCTTTTCCTGCGTGAAATAGATTGCACCAAAATACCTCACTAATGAGCTTCTTCTAAGGTCAAGACTAAACGGGTGCATTTTGCCCAGAGTTTAGTTTAGTTTAGTTTAGAGATACAGCATGGAAACAGGCCCTTCGGCCACCGAGCCTGCAATCCCCGTATACTAGCACTATCCTACACACACTAGGGACAATTTATAATTTAACAGAAGCCAATTAACCAACAAACCTGTAGATCTTTGGACCAGACATAGACAATAGGTGCAGGAGTAGGCCATTCGGCCCTTCGAGCCAGCACCGCCATTCAATATGATCATGGCTGATCATCCAAAATCAGTACCGTTCCTGCTTTCTCCCCATATCCCTTGATTCCTTTAGCCATAAGAGCTAAATCTAACTCTCTCTTGAAAACATCCAGTGAATTGGCCTCCACTGCCTTCTGTGGCAGAGAATTCCACAGATTCACAACTCTCTGGGTGAAAAGGTTTTTCCTCATCTCAGTCCTAAATGGCCTGCCCCTTATTCTTAAACTGTGTGACCCCTGGTTCTGGACTCCCCCAACATCAGGACAAAAATTCCTGCATCTAGCCTGTCCAATCCTGTAAGAATTTTATATGTCTCTATAAGATATCCTCTCATCCTTCTAAATTCCAGTGAATATAAGCCCAGTCAACCCATTCTCGAAACTAAACTATGGAATGTGGGAGGAAACCAGAGTGCCCGTAGAAAACCCACGTGGGTCACAGGGAAAATGTTCAAATTCCCTACAGACAGCACCCTTGGTCAGGATCGAACCCAGGTCTCTGGCGCTGTGAGGCAGCAACTCTACCGCTGTACCACCCCTAAATATAATGCCACGACAGGGCCAGCAGCATAATTATCCCGGACAATCCCCCTTCTCCCTTCTCCCATCAGGCAAGAGGTACAGAAGTGTGAAAACGCACACCTTCAGATTCAGGGACAGTTTCTTCCCAGTTGTTAGCAGGCAAATGAACCATCCTACCACCAACCAGAGAGCAGTGCTGAGCTACCATCTACCTCATTGGAGACCCTGTGACTATCTCTAATTGGACTTTATGGGACTTTATCTTGCACTAAACGTTATACCCTTTACCTTGTTTCTGTGCACTGTGGACGGCTCGATTGTAATCATGTATTGTCTTTCTGCACACACGACCAATAAGCCTTTGCACTGTACCTCGGTACCCATGACAATAAACTAAACTAAACTAAATTAAACCTGGAGGGGCTGCATCTGGAAGTACGTGGTCTCTGATCAGCAACTTTGTGTTCCCATATGAAATGGTAGCAACCAGAAGGCCATTCAGCCCCTTGGACAGACTTCATCATTTAGTGTAATGGGCAACTCTGTACCTCGTCCACTCTCCAGAACCATCAACGTTTCCGAGATTCCCACTGGGAATAAACACCTTGCAAATTTAGCCCAGGATGCATTGCAAAAGAGAATTCCAAACCTGTATAACCCTTGGTGAAAGGAAATTCTCATCATCCTAAGACCGGAGTTTACTTTTGTGGAAATTTTAATGACACAGAAGGAGGCCTTTCAGCCCATCGACAAGAGCACCCCTTACCTAACCTAACCCCATCAGCACTGTAACCCAACAGGTCACAGAGTCATGTGCAGGAAGGAACTGCAGATGCTGGTTTAAACCAGAGATAGACACAACATGCTGGAGTAACTCAGCGAGACGGGCAGCACCAGCGGAGGGAAGGAATGGGTGACGTTTTGGGCCGAGGGGTCTCGACCCGAAACGTCAGTCTGAAGAAGGGTCTCGACCCGAAACGTCACCCATTCCTTCTCTCCAGAGATGCTGCCTGACCCACTGAGTTACTCCAGCATTTTGTGTCTATCTCTGGTTTAAACCAGCATCTGCAGTTTCTTATTGACTTTATTCTCTGGTTCTTGATTCCCCTACTCTGGGCAAAATACTCTTGTGTATTCAACCTATCTAATCCCCTCATGATCTTATAGAGTTCCAGTAGATCAGCCCTCATCCTCCTGTGCTCCAAGGAATAAAGTCCCAATTTAATCTACCAGAGTCATCCAGTGTGGAAACATCAAAGTTTAGTTTAGTTTTAGTTTATAGATACAGCGCGGAAACAGGTCCTTCGGTCCATTGAGTCCGCACCGACCAGCGATCCCCGCACACTAACACCATCCTGCACACACGAGGGACAATTTACACTTACACCAAGCCCATTAACCCACAAACCTGTACGTCTTGGGATTGTGGGAGGAGATCGAAGATCTCAGAGAAAACCCACGTGGTCACGGGGAGAACGTACAAACTCCATACAGACAGCACCCGTAGTTGGGATCGAACCTAGGTCTCTGGCGCTGCAAGCGATGTAAAGGGGCAGAAGGACGCTATGACTCTTTGGGTGACTAGGAGACCTCTCACGACCATGCAGGCGACATCCTGGCGACATGCCCCCTGGTGAGACCCGCGACATGTCGCCAGGGATCGGCTGTATGGTCGTGAGATGTCACCTAGTCACCCAAAGAGTCGTAGCGTCTTTCTGGTCGCCGCTGAATTTTCAACATGTTGAACATTTTCGGCGGCCTATGACGGGTGCCGGCAGTCGCCGAAAAGGTCACGTAAGTGGGACAGGCCCTTTAGGCAGCAACCGTGCTGTCTTGTATTGCCTGTGTTCTACCCACCCATCCCCTGCCTTCTCTGCAAATGAAACCAACTTGCTTTCTCGCTTAGGGACAAGGAACTGCATACGCTGGTTTGCAGCAAAAGGCACAAAGACTGCGAATGCTTTTGCCATGTGGTTGCAATGGATCTATCGCCAATAGACGTTTGTAAAATTCAGACATCCATCAAGTCAGTGTATCCGTTCAGACACGATGGATTAAGTTTCATCTGCACAAAAGATGTTTGAGAAATGACACGCAATTGCCGTGTGACAGGTTTTTCTAGTCCCATGTGAGAACGTCGTGGTTAAGGACTTTGATAAGAATGGGGCATATGTTGAATATAATGGTGCATTCAATTCAGCTCAGAGGGAAGGCCATTCAGCCCTACACACCACTGATAGACACAAAATGAACAGAAAATGCCAGAGTAACTCAGCGGGACAGGTAACATCTCTGGAGAGAAGGAATGGGTGACGTTTTGGGTCGAGACCCTTCTTGGGTCTGGCTGGCATGGATCCAAAGAGGGTTATGTACATTGTAATGGCAATGCAAATCTTCTCTGAAGGGCTGCTAAGAAGGTATTTTGGCTGTTGGCAACTGATCCAAGCTGGTAGATATGTCCACCTACTTGCTCCTACTGCACAGTGATCAGGCCAACACTCCAACAAACCCACTCTTAATGGTGAATATTTCTATCTAATTCCCTCTTCATCTTCTCCAGCGAAACTATATTCAATTTTTCATCCAAACAACACCACATTATCTTATGGAAAACAAAACTGCTGGAAGAACTCAGCATGTCAGGCAGTAGCTATGGAGAGTGAATGGATAATGCATGTGTTAGAGGTGCTGCCTCACAGCACCACGGGCAGCACAGTGGTGCAGCGGTAGAGTTGTGCCAGGGACCCGGGTTGAATCCTGTCTGTACTCAGTTTGTACCTTCTCCTCCTTGACCCGCGTGGGTTTTCTCCGAGATCTTCGGTTCCCTCCAACACGCCAAAGACGTAGAGGTTTGTAGGTTAATTGTCCCGAGTGTGTGTAGGACGGTGTTAATGTGCGGAGATCGCTGGTCAGTGCAGACTCGGTGGGCCGAAGGGCCTGCTTCCACACTGTATCTCTAAACTAAACTAAACTTAACTAAACTAAACGTAACTAAACGAGACCAGGGTTCGATCCTGACCTTGGATACTGTCTGTGTGGAGTTTCTACATTCATCCTGTGACCATGTGGGTTTCCTTTGTGTGTTCTGGTTTCCAACCAAATCCCAAAGAGGATTGGTGGAGATCTCAGGGAGGGGGGGGGGGAGTGGGGGGGGTGTACATTAATCAGCCTCTATAAATCGAATTATAGGGAGTGGATGGGGAAAGTGGAATAACATAGAACTAGGTGATCGAGGGTCTGTGTGGACTCAAGAGGGTCTGTGTGGACCTGTATCTTTCAAGCAATTCAATACAACATTTCAGGTTGGGCCATCTCTTCAGACTGAAGAAGAGTCCCTGCGCAAAACATCATCTGTCCATTTCCCTTCCAGTTCAGTTTAGTTATTGTCACATGTACCGAGGTACAGTGAAAAAGCTTTTGGTGCGTGCTAACCAGTCAGCGGAAAGACAATACATGATTACAATCGATCGAGCTACTGTGTATAGATACATGATAAGGGAATAACGTTTAGTGCAAGGTAACGCCATCAAAGCCTGATCAAGGATAATCCGAGGGTCATCAAAGAGGTAGATAGTAGTTCAGGACTGCTCTCTGGTTGTGGTGAGATGGTTCAGTTGCATGAAAACAGCTGGGAAGAAACTGTCCAGGAATCTGGAGATGTGCGTTTTCACACTTCTGTACCTTTTGCCCGATGGGAGAGGGGAGAAGAGGGAGTGGCCAGGGTGCGACTCGTCCTTGATTATGCTGCTGGCCTTGCCGAGGCAACGTGAGGTATAAATGGAGTCAATTGAAGTGGAGGTTGGTTTGTGTGACGGTCTGGGCTGTGTCCACAATTCACTGCGATTTCTTGTGGTCTTGGATGGAGCTGTTCCCAAACCGTGCTGTGATGCATCCTGATAAAATCCATTCCTCCTTGCATCTGAAGAGGTTGGTGAGCGTTGGTGTGTTTTCTGCTGTGATTTCTGATGTGCTGTTCCCATTGAGTTCCTCCAGCAGTCTGTTTTTATACTCAAGATTCCAGCACCTCTTGGGCTCCCTGTCTTCTCAATACTGTCCTGGCAGATATACGTTGGTCCTTTTCATACATTCCGTGGCACGTTAGCCAGGGTGGTGAATCTGTGGAATTCTTGGCCACAGAAGGCTGTGGAGGCCAAGTCAGTGAATATATTTAAGGCGGAGATAGATAGATTCTTGATTGGTACGGGTGTCAGGGGTTATGGGGAGAAGGCAGGAGAATGAGATAGATCAGCCACGATTGAATGGTGGAGTAAACTTGATGGGCCGAATGGCCTAATTCTACTCCTATCTCTTATGATCTTAGCAAAAACCACAACCTTTGCTGCTCGTGGCACTCATAGTCTGGTACAGATTAATCAACAGTAGTTTCCTTTGTGTTCAATCCTAAAGATGGAAACAAAGTCATGTATCTATTCAACGTTTCCATGACTGAATGATAATTCAAAGTGATACACAGTCAATGAGCCACACTTGCTGGTGAAATGTAGGACATGTCGGACTTGCCCATAAATAGCGGCATTTCAACTTGAAAATAAGAAAACTCTGGTATAAAATATGGGAAACACTCAGCGGGTCAGGCAGCATCTGTGGAGGGAGAAACAGATTAGGCTCCGGTTTAGGTTCATTGTTACATGTACCGAGGCACAGCAGAAAGCTTTTTGTTTGAATGGTGTCCACTCGAATCAGATAATGACAGAAGTAGATTAAAGCAAGGCGGCAGCCAGCATAATCAGTCTTTCCTTCCTCTCCCTTCTCCCGTCCGGCAGAAGATACAGGAGCTTGAAAGCGCGCACCACCACACTCAGGAACAGCTTCTTCCCCTCTGTTACTCCAACATCTGAACGGTGGTCCTTCCATAAGCGAGGGTACTGTCCGATTCATCTCTACCCCATTGCGGACATTGGACTTTGTCTCTGGGACTAGTGCGCTACAATGCTGAGAACTATATTCTGCACTCTGTATCTTCCCCTTTGCTCTACCTGTTGTAATTGAGTTTGGTTTGATGTCATTTATGTACAGTGTTATCTGAATTGATTGGATACCACCCAAAACAAAGCTTTTCACTGTACCTTAATACACATGACAATATTAAACCTAAACCGACCAAATATGGTGTGGTATAGTACTTTATTTGTTACGTGTGCCGAGGTGCAGTGACGTTTATTTTTGTACACAGTTCAGTACAAGTATCACTGTACATAAACACTCAGATACATCTTGGGTAAGCATCTCATATACAGAACAAGTGTACAGCAGTCGTACACTGAGAGGGTGTACAGAGTCGCTACATTGGGGCCATTTTCAAGTCCCAATCGTTGTAAGTACGGGGATCTTGACCTGACCATGAAGGCCCGTTGCCATGGCGACGTTGCAGGGCTGGCCTGGCCAAGCGTAGCCGTGGTGTCCTCCGCCGCTGCTCCACCGCTGTAGCCCGCGTCCGGTCAACGCGCTCGGCCGCTTGGAGCGGCAACAGGTAAAGCGACCAGAGAGATACCAGCGTGCAAAATCTAGTTCTTAGCACCGCAGCATAACAGCGCCAGAGACATGAGGCACAAGGGACTGCAGATGCTGGAATCCTGAGCAAAAACGCAAACTGCTGGAGGAAACCAGGGGGACAGGCATCAGCTGTGGAGGGAATGGACAGACCATGTTTCAGATCAATAGACAATAGGCAATAGGTACAGGAGTAGGCCATTCGGCCCTTCGAGCCAGCACTGCCATTCACTGTGATCATGGCTGATCATCCTGCCTTCTCCCTATATCCCCTGACTCCGCTATCTTTAAGAGCTCTATCTAACTCTCACTTGAAAGCACCAGAGAATTGGCCTCCACTGCCTTCTAAGATCTGAAGAAAGATCCCAATGCAAAACATTGTCTGCCATTTCCCTCCACAGATTCTGGCCTGACAAGCTGAGTTTAATTTGGAGACACAGAATGGAAACAGGCCCTTCAGCCCACTGAGTTCAGGCCGACCATCGATCACCCATTCACACTAATTCTATGTTATTCCATCTGCTGACCCACTCCCTACACACTAGGGGCAATTTACAGAAGCCAATTAAGCTACAAACCTGAGAATTGGGAGGAAACTGGAGCATCTGGAGAAAACCCACGCAGTCACAAGGAGAACGTGCAAACTCCACACAGGCAGTGCCCAAGTTTAGGATCGAACCTGGGTCTCTGTCGCTGTGAGGCAGCAGCTCTACCCGCTGCGTCACTGTGCCGTCCTGTTCTTCCAAGAAGGTCTGAAGAAGGGTCTCGACCCAAAACGCCACCCATTCTTTCGCTCCATAGATGCTGCCTCACCCGCTGAGTTTCTCCAGCATTTCTGTCTGCTTTCATATTCTGCTTGGGCAGCTGACATCCCAGCGATATGAACATTGAATTCTCTAATTTTAGGTAGCTTTTACATACACACCCCTCCCTCCCCCCTTCCTCCACCAAAAGTCGAATAACCGGTTCCACAGATCCTAAACAATATAACCCTCTTGGGATCACTCCGTCTCCAGACAACAATCAGCCTATCAGGGATCCTCCCAACCTGAGGGCATCTGTTGGCAGCCCTGATTTATGCTGGTTGTTTTCTTGCTCCCCCCCCCCCTCCTCCCACACCCCACTACAATCAGTCTGAGGAAGGGTCCCAACCCGAAACGTCACCTGTCCATGTTCTCCAAAGATGCCGCCTGATCCGCTGAGTTACTCCGCCACTTTGTGTCTATCTTCTGGCAGTTTGTACTTTGCTAATGTTTTAAGTCGATGACTTCACAAGAACTGTTGAAGATTTCTGATCAGAGGTCACTGTTCTGAAATATTAACTGGGAACAATGTAGGCGTGCATTGGAGGTATTGAGTCACACAGTGTGGAAACTGGCCCTTTGGCCCAACATGCTCACACCGGCCAACATGCCCCATCTACACTAGTTCCACCTGCCTGCGTTTGGCCCATTTCCCTCCAAACCTGTCCTATCTGTGTACCTGTCTAACGTTTCTCAAAAGTTGGGATAGCTCCTGCCTCAACTACCTCCTCTGGCACCTTGTTCCATACACCCCCTCAGATTCCTATTACATCTTTTCCCCTCCACCTTGAACCTACTGTATGTCCTCTGGCCCTCGATTCCCCTACTCTGGGCAAGAGACTCTGTGCGTCTACCCAATCTATTCCTCTCATGAGTGAGAGAGAAGAGCTTATTCATTCATGGCAATAAATCTGGCCAAAGGCGATTGTGGATTAGCATAGAACAAAGGACAGTACAGCACTCAAACAGGCCCCATCAGCCCACAATATCTGTGTTCAACATAATGACAAGACCAACTCTTACCTCCCGCACATAATCTAAACCCCTCCAATCCCTGCATATCCATGTATCAATCCAAAGGTCTCTTGGACGTCATTGTCGTATCCGTATCCCCCCTGGCAGCACGTTCCAAGCACCCACCACCCTCTGTGTAAAAAAATACTTGCTCCCACATCTCCTTAAAACTTTGCCCCTCCTGCCCTGAAGCTATGCCTTCCAGTCTTTGATATTTCCATCCTGGGATAAAGGCTGTGACTGTCTACCCTATCTATGCCTCTCGTATGTTGTGCGGTGGGCTTCTCCGTGGATTGTCACCTTGTCGTGGTGGAGAAACTTGTGTGGTCCTGACATCCTGAGAGCGATGCCGTCTGGAGCTATGCTCCTGGTAGGGCCACCCATGGCGGTAAGGTCGAGGGGAGGTCTCTGACAAAGAGCAATCCAACCAAGACCTCAACGGTGGAACAGGCGGAGGATGATGGCTGAACTTAGTGGAGCGTCACAACGGCTGGGAAGGCGGATGAAGGCTGCAGCAGAAAAGGGTCTCCGGTCGCCTTGGACTCCATGCCACAGGATCCTGACCCAGATCTGTCAAGGACCATGGGGTGGCTGTCTGTGCACCAGTCTCCCCACGTTAAACAAAGTCATGCACTGGCGTCCTCCATGAGAGGACAGTTGGATTTAGCTCTTTGAGCTAACGGAATAGGGAGAAAGCAGGATCATGGTACTGATTTTGGATGATCAGCCATGATCATGTTGAATGGTGGTGCTGGCTCCAAGGGCCGAATGGCCTACTCCTGCACCTATTTTCTATATTTCCATGTCCTGTTTTCATGCTGTATGACCCTATGAATATGACTATGCCTCCATGACACTAAATCACCTGCAAGCGACCAGCCATGGTAGGGGTGAGGCGGTGAGGGTGGGGGTGGGTGGGGGAGTGAAATCTCCAAAGTTCCCACGGGGCAGAGCTACGAGATGTCAAATATTTCAGAGTGATACCAACAGCTGTCATGTTCACCACCTCTGATGAGTCACCTCAGACGTCGAAGGTCTGGTTCTTAATAGGTTTGCAAGTCCCGACAGGACGTCAGACACGGGTTATTGGCCGAGCTACGGCTCCAGACACGAGTGAATGAGACAGATGTGCCCAAACATGGAGATAACTATCTGGGTTGCACTCACGGTGATGAGGCTGTGCCGTGTGACTGTTCATTCTTCATTGTGTCTGCGGCCACGAAGGCCATTAATGTGCCAATCTTTTAAAATTAGCTTTCCGCTGAATTCAGACCTGAGGTTCATTCAGAAACCTCAAACACCTCCAGAAAAGAATTCCCATCAGTTCCCAAGTGAAGGTACACAAAAATGCTGGAGAAACTCAGCGGGTGCAGCAGCATCTATGGAGCGAAGGAAATAGGTAACGTTTCGGGCCGAAACCCTTCTTCAGACTGATAGGGGGTGGGGAGAAGAAAGGAAAAAAGGAAAAAAGGAAAATGGCGGAGGAGGAGCCCGAGGGCTGGGGGAGGGGAGGAGACAACCAGATGGCTGATGAAGCGGAGGGGACAGCAAGGGCTAGCAGAATTGGGAGAATTCAATGTTCAAACCCCAGGATGTAGACTGCCCAAGCGGAATATGAGGTGCATTTCCTCCAATTTACAGTGTTCCCAAGTGAAGTTTGGTTCAGCACGGATCCAGGAATGTGAGATTCCTGTCAGGGGAATCTAGGAAGCTGGGACAATTGTCCTTGGAGTTGATGTTAAAATATGACATTTGGTCAGGTACATGGATACAAAAGGTTTGGAGGGATATGGGCCAAACGTGGGCAGGTGGGACTAGTGTAGATGGGGCATCTGGAGTGCTGGACAGGGTATCAAAAGCAGACACAAGGAACTGCAGATGCTGGTTTATGAGAAAAAAATGCAAAGTGCTGGAGTGCTGCACAGGGTATCAAATGCAGACACAAGGAACTGCAGATGCTGCAGATGAAAAAAAACGCAAAGTGCTGGAGTGCTGGAGTAGACATGTACATGGATAGGACAGTTCACAGGGATATAGGCCAAACACAGGCAGGTGGGACTAGTGTAAATGGGGCATGTTGGTCGGTGTGGGCAAGTTGGGCCGAAGGGCCTGTTTCACGCTGTATCACCCTATGATTCATCGGGTCAGGCAGCATCTTTGAACATGGATAGGTGACGATTTGGGCCAGGACCCTTCTTCAGTCTGATTTTAGTGGTGGGGGATGGGGGAGGGGAGGGGAAAGCCGGAAAGAGTGGCAAAGACGGGACAAACACAGACAAATGATAAGACACAAAATGCTGGAGTAACACAACGGGTCAGGTAGCATCTCTGGAGAACATAGACAGGTGACGTTTCCGGTCGGGACTCAACTTCAGACACAATTCCTTTTCTCCAGAGATGTGCCTGACCTACTGAGTTACTCCAGCATTTTTTGTCTGTCTTCGGTGTAAACCAGCATCTGCAGTTCCATCCCAGGCAAGTGATAGGTGGATACAGATGAGGGAGGGGGAGGCGAGGACGATTGGTCGATTGTTGGTTGAAGGCCAGTGATGAAAATGTTAAAAGTGTGAGGTAAGGAGATAAGGAAGGAAGCAGCACAAAAAGTCGCCTATCCAAGTTGCCTGACCCGAAATGCTGGAGTAACTCCAAGGGTCAGGCAGTACCTCTGGAGAAAAGGAATGGGTGACATGTCGGGTGGGGACTCTTCTTCAGACTGGAAGCATCTGACGGGGACTGAAGAAGGGTCTCGACCCCTTTGAGATGTGGGGGAAATGGGAGCACTCGGAGAACGCGCAACGTCCACGCAGACAGTACTGGAGGTCAGGATCGAACCCGTGTCACTGGAGCAGTGAGCCAGCAGCTCTACCAGTTGCACCAATATGCAGTTCAAACCCGCACCAGTCAGATTGACAAGGGGTGGTTGGGGACCTGAGCGGACTCATTCCTGCTGTCTACCTCAGACCATCAGCTCAAAACTACATTCTGTTAGGGAGTCTAAACTACATTTAATCACACGGTGGTGCAGCGGTAGAGTTGCTGCCTTACAGGGCCAGAGACCCGGGTTCGATCCTGACTATGGGTGCTGTCTGTACGGAGTTTGCACCTTCTCCCCGTGACCTGCGTGGGTTTTCTACGGGTGCTCCTATTTCCTCCCATATTCCAAAGACGTGCAGGTTTGTAGGTTAATTGGTTTCCGTAAATTGTCCCTAATATGTAGGATAGAACCAGTGTAGGGCTGATCGCTGGTTGAGGTAGACTTGGTAGGCCGAAGAGTCTGATTCTACATTGTACCTCATTAACTAAACTAAACTAAAATAAACCAAAATAAACTAAAATAAACTAGCGGCAATCCAAAGTGGATTAGTAACTTACCAACCCACACTGCCGTGACATTTCATAACTTCACAAACTCTAGGAGTTAGGCCAGTCAGCCCATAAAGTCTACTGCGCCATTCAATCATGGCTGATCTATCTTCCCCTCTCAAGCGTATTCTCCTGCCTTCGCCCCGTAACCCCTGACACCTGTACTAATCAAGTTGGGGTCTGGGTCTCCCTAAAAAGTGCGAAACGTCACCTATCCGTGTTCTCCAGTGATGCTGCCTGACCCGCTGACTCTGTCTCACGGTGTTGCGGTCATCGGCGGTGATGCGCGGTGAAGCGCGGCTTCGCCTGTAGAGGGGACCGCACGGCAACGGTGAGAGCGCCGAGCCTATGCCGCGGGAGCGCCGCACGGATGCTGCGCGGGGGCCGAGTGATTTAAGTACGGCTGGTCCCACCCGAGCTTGCGGTAAGTAAAAAAAAAGGGCGGGCCGACTGCGATGACGTCATTTCGGATCTGCGGGGCTGTGCCGGCGGCCGTGCTGATCGCGGCGCTGTGGCGGCGACCGTGCCGCACACGAGCATCACTGGCGGCGGCTGTGCGGTAGGAACATATTTTTGAACAGTGTTGGGTTTTTTTTAGCACCGTGCGATGTTGGGAACAACGGTGCACGGCCCCGGAATTGTGCGTTTGACCGAGCCCGCGGTCTCTGGCGGCCCAGGAGCGGTAGATAGTTCCTGTTTCGCCGCCAATAACCGCAGACTCGTGCGACAGGCCTTTTACTCCTGCACTTGTGTCTATCCGTGTTCTCCAGTGATGCTGCCTGACCCGCTGAGTTACTCCAGCACTTGTGTCTATCCGTGTTCTCCATTGATGCTGCCTGACCCGCTGAGTTACTCCCACACTTGGTGTCCATCCTTGACTCCTGATTCTTCCCTCTGTTGAGTGGCCTCTCTAACTACAAGCCTGGTTAGATTGTCTGATGTTAGCAGTCGTCAGATAGTCGCAGTGGAATGTGAAAAGGTTTTTGCACGGATTATCTTCCTGCTCTGGCAGAAGGCTGCCAGGTGTATTAGTGGGGAAAGAGTCTTGTTAGCAGAGTGTGTGATTATTCACTGAGTCATCTCCAGAGTTCAGAGCCCTCAGGCACCATTGCATGCCCTCCTGTGACTGTCAGTCTATATATGTCCATCCAGTACAACTCCCTGTTGACTTGTGTAATATAATAAATGCTATTACTTAGTGAAGCATCACTTTGTTTGCACGTGTAGGAAGGAACTGCAGATGCTGGTTTACACTGAAGATAGACACAAAATGCTGGAGTAACTCAGGTGAATTTCATTGACTCATTGGGGAAAAAAAACGTAAGCAGTTGTATTCAGAACCAAGGATAACCGACCGGTAATGTTAATGTCCGCCAAGCTTCACAGCCGTGTAACTCTGGCTTATTAAAAGTTGTCTCCACTCCTTCTCCCCCCTTCACCCCCCTACCCCACCCTCTCCCCCCCTCTTTTACGTGACCCTTCCCGTACACTGTGCTTTCACCGTCTTAATTACAGCGCCAACCTTCCTGTTCATCGCGGTGTGTGTCTGTATCACATTGGCTTTGCATTGTGTGAATTTCACACAGACAGCGCTCGCCCCGCTTGCCCTGTCCCCCGCCTGCATAACGGGCTGGTGAAGGAAGCGATGTGTGTGTGTGTGTGTTCCACTCTGACAGTCGCCAGCATTCGCCTTAAAAATCGCCTAAGTGGGACAGGCCCATAAAGCAGACAGTCCTATTTGCCTACATTCAGCCCATTTTGCTTATTTAGCTTTAGTTTTTTCACAGCAGCAACCAAACACATGGGACGAGTTTATAGAGATACAGCGCGGAAACAGGCTCTTTAGACCCACCGAGTCCTCTACGACCAGCGATCCCCGCACACTAACACTATCCTACTCACACTAGGGACAATTTCCACCTATACCAAGCCAATTAAGATCTTGGAGAAAACCCACGTGGTCACGGGGAGAACGTACAAACTCCGTACAGACGGCACCCGTAGTCGGGATCGAACCCGGGTACCTGTGAGGCAGCAACTCTACCGCTGCACCACCGTGCCACTCTTAGACCTTTTTATTTCTGTGTACCCGTCCAAATCTGGAGGTATTTGGAAGCATTGACCAAGTGGAACTTTCCCCACCTTTTGGTCAATACCCTTCTCAAGTCAAGTCAAGTCACTTTTATTTCTATAGCACAATTAAAAAACAACTCTCGTTGGCCAAAGTGCTTGACATATTGTTGAAAGGAGTTTTGAGTCTACACCTCAGCCTTGCCTGAGTAGCTCCCAGCACCGAAATGTCAGAGGAGCACATGATTACTGAACCAGTGTCAAGGTTTTTTTAGCGCAGTGGAAAAACTGCCTGCTTCTTCACAGTAAGAGTGCAGCTTTTGTGTGGTTGCTATGCCTCACAGTTAGCTGCGTCAGTCTCTGACTTTTGCTTTCTTAAGGTTGAATCTTTTGTGTGAACTGCACCCACACAGATTTTAACTATAAATAGAACTGTCCAGGGACAGGCTGCTCCGTCCACCACAGGCGTAGAATCATTGAGCTACACGGCACGGAAGCAGGCCCTTCGGCCCATCTCGTCCATGCCCGACCAAATTGCCAACCCGCGCGGGTTCCATCTGTTTGAGCCTGCCCCGGCATATCCCTCCGCCCCGCCACTGTCCACCAAGCTCATCTCCAAACTCATGGAACTTGGAGTCGGCATTCCCCTCTTCAACTGGATCCTTGACTTCCTGACCCACAGACCCACAATCAGTGAGGCTAGGTAACACATCACGGGAAGGAGATCGAGAACCGTGTAACCTGGTGCCAAGGCAACAAGCGCTCCCTCAATGTAACATCTCAAAGTTTGCAGATGACACAAAGCTGGGTGGCAATGTGAGCTGCGAGGAGGATGCTATGAGGCTGCAGGGTGACTTGGATAGGTTTTGGTGAGTGGGCAGATGAGGTATAATGTGGATAAATGTGAGGTTATCCACTTTGGTAGCAAGAACTAGAAGGCAGATTGTTATCTGAATGCTGTCAGATTAGGAGAAGGGGAGGTGCAATGAGATCTGGGTGTCCTTGTCCATCAGTCACCGAAAGTAAGCATGCAGGTACAGCAGGTAGTGAAGAAAGCTAATGGCATGTTGGCCTTCATAGCAAGAGGATTTGAGTATAGGAGCAAGGAGGTCCTACTGCAGTTGTACAGGGCCCTGGTGAGACTGCACCTGGAGTATTGTGTGCAGTTCTGGTCCCCTAATTTGAGGAAGGACATTCTTGTTATTGAGGGAGTGCAGCGTAGGTTCACCAGATTAATTCCCAGGATGGTGGGACAGACATATGATGAAAGAATGGAGCGGCTGGGCTTATATTCACTGGAATTTAGAAGGATGAGAGGGAATCTTATAGAAACATATAACATTCTTAAGGGATTGGACAGGCTAGATGCAGGAAAAATGTTCCCGATGTTGGGGGAGTCCAGAACCAGGGGTCACAGTTTAAATATAAGGGGTAGGCCATTTAAGACTGAGATGAGGAAAAACGTTTTCACCCAGAGAGTTGTGAGATCTTTGGAATTCTCCGACACAGAAGGCATTGGTGGCCAATTCACCAGATGTTTTCAAGAGAGAGTTAGATATAGCTCTTAGGGCTGACGGAATCAAAGGATATGGGGAGAAAGCAGGAACGGGGTACTGATTTTGGATGATCAGCCATGATCATATTGAATAGCGATGCTGGCTGGAAAGGCCAAATGGCCTACTCCTGCACCTATTTTTCATGTTTCTATGTTTCTGTGGATATGGAGGGATATGGTTTATGTGCAGATAGATAAGAGATGGTCTTGGCATCGTGTTCAGCACAGACATTTTGGGCCGAAGGGCCTGTTCTTGTGCTGTACTGTTCTATGTTCTATGTTCTAATATTGCAAATGCAGCCTAACCAGTTCCAGTTTAGTTTCTTGTTTATTGTCGCATGTACGAGGTACAGTGAAAAGCTTCTGTTGCGTGCTAACCAGTCAGCGGAAAGACAATACATGATTACAATCGAGTCATTCACAGTGTACAGATAAATGATAATGGAATAACATTTAGTGAAAGATAAAGCCAATGAATTCTGATCAAAGATAGTCCAAGGGTCACCAATGAGGTAGATCGTAGTTCCGGACCGCTCTCTAGTTGTGGTAGGATGGTTCAGTTGCCTGATAGCAGCTGGACGAAACTGTCCCTGAAACTGGAGGTGTGCGTGCGTTTTCAAACTTCTGTACCTTTTGCCCGATGGGAGAGGGGAGGGAGTGGCCAGGGTGCGACTCGTCCTTGATTATGCTGCTGCCCTTGGCGAGGCAGTGTGAGGTGTAACCAAAGTCCTTAGAAGCTGCATCATGACTAAATCTGCATCATATTCAGGAATCAAAAGTTTGCAGTCACGAATGTTTAATTGTCATATGCACAAGGACAGGAATAATGACATTCCCACTTCCCGCAACTTTAATGCAACAACACAACAGATAAATATGTGTAGGAAAGAGGTGCAGATGCTGGGTTTACCTCGAAGATAGACACAAATGCTGGTCGAGACCCTTCTTCGGACTGAGTGGGAAGAATGGTCTCAACCCGAAACGTCACCCACTCCTTCCATCCAGAGACGCTGCCTGTCCCGCTGAGTAAAGAGCCTGTCCCACAGACGATTTTTTAGGCAATTTTTTTAGGCGACTGCCAGCGACTGTCACAGTCGTAGCAGCTCGCCGACAAAACGGTGACTGGACCCCCTCCCCTACGACAATGTCCATAACAAGCTACAACCTACCTCCTAGTCGACATCAAGCTATGGCAAGCTACCGACAACCGGCGACCCATTTGGACGTCCACCTACGACCACACCTACGACAAC